>CAUYQU010070900.1:0-70105 GCA_963574635.1 Cheracebus regulus | reverse complement strand
CCCCCTCTCACCCCCTCTCACCCTCTCTCACCCACTCACCCACTCTTTGCCCCGCCGGACCCCGGGGCCCGCGGGGGGCGGCGGCGGCCCCACGCGCCCCCGCGGGGGGCGCCCCCGGCGCCGCGCGGCGCGGCCGCCGCCCGCGGCGCCCGCCGGGGGCCGCCGGCGCGGGGGGCGGCGCGCGCCGGGGCGGCCGGGGGCGGGGCGGGCCCGCGCGGGGGGCAGAGGGGGTGCGTTGGTGAGAGAGGGTGCGAGTGGGTGAGCGGGGGTGAGAGGGTATGAGAGGAGGTGAGAGTGGGTGAGGGGATAAAAGAGGGTGAGAGGGGGTGAGAGTGAGCGAGAGTGAGTGAGAGTAGATGAGAGGGGTGGGGGGGTGAGGGGGTGAGAGTGCATGAGAGTAGATGAGGAGGGGTGAGAGTGGGTGAGAGTGGGTGAGAGTGGGTGAGGGGAGTGAGGGGGATGAGAGGGGGTGAGAGGGGATGAGAGGGGTGAGCTGGGAGTAGCCTTGGCAAGCTGTGGTCCAGTGAACTCCAGGCCCCATGATTCCATTTCAAATGTGATCTGCTGACTCAAACGCTTTTCCCTTGAAGCGTTTCTCCCGCACCTGAACTTCCACCACTTTGTGAAGCTAAAGCGTCTTCCTCCTCTCCAGCCCTCAGCCTTCCCCAACCCAGAGCCCAGCAAAGGAGCTGTTCTTCTCTCAGAGCTCCCATCCCAGGACACCGTGGCACCAGGACCCACAGCCCAATGTATTAAGCCACACACAACTGGCCCCGGCATCCGACCAAATGCACGTGCAGCAGGAGGCTGGAGGTGCTTTCGTCGTGGCAGCCTCTCGAGCATGGCTGGTGGAGGGCCAGGAAGCAGGGCTCTCAACAGCGGAGGGGCTGTCCCTCCTTCAAGCCCAGGGACAGGGCAGCATAAATCACCAAGGACTGGCGCCGAGACACCGATGGGTAAAACACCTGCTGCCCCCTGGCTGCGCCCGGCCCTGCCGTCTCCTGGCCCTGCTCCGCCCGCCGTACAGCGCAGCTTTGTTTCCGTGTCATGTCTGCGAAGGCCTGGAGATCCCGTCAGGTGCCAAGTGAACCTGCAAAATAATGGAATTTCCAGGCAAGAGAGCCTGTGACAAACACCGAGTTTGTGATTAATTCAGGCCACAGGGTGCCCGTTCGCATTTCCAAACTGGGCCTGGCTTGGCACATCACCCTCCAGGAGAGAACATTATAGATAAAGACTGAGTTTGCAGCTTAAGAGAAACGTCCATTGGAAAGATCTCCGCTATGAACGCTTTGAAAGAACCATCTGCATAGGTGGGGAGAGCTGCCCCCAGTCGACAGGCTGTTCCCCAGGAGTCACCAAGATCACCCAGATTAAACAGCATTTGAGGGTGTTTGCGCCAATGCCCCACGTAGGGGTCTCACTGGAGTTCTCCCACCATCTGATGAAGGTGAGGGCAGACAGGACCACAGAGCCCAGAGTGAGCCGCATCCTGCATGTGAAGAACTGAGCCTGCCTCAGCAAAGGGCCCGGGGCAGCAGCCTCCCCACACCGGCCCAGGTTCTCCGCTAGAGAGTGGGGACAGCAGTGCACCCTGCACAGGCCGCTGTTAAGGTCATCCGAGATGACACTCAGACTGTGTGGGGCGCAGAGAAGAGGCTCAGGAAAGGCTCCACCCATCCATCCTGCTTCCGGCAACTTCACGATCGACTGGGGAAACTGAGCCTCAGAGGGTGAAACAACTTCACTAGGAGGTGTAGGAGCTGGAGAGAGGTCCATCCCATCTGAGCACAGAGCTCTTTCCATGACCAACCCCCCCAGGGACGCTCCAGGATGCCACGAGCGCAAGGCAGTGGGACCAGCAGAAGCGCCTGTGAGCTGAAAACTCTCAGAAAGTCAGGAGCCAGTGTTCTCCATCGTGAAGGGGGTGGCCCAGACCCCCTCAGGGCCCAGACTCCCCTGGCCTCTGTCAAGAGTGTGAGTTGCTGGGAGCCCACAGTGGAGTCCCCTGCCTAAACTGCCTTTTACTGGAGGTGAGACCCCTTTCCTGCTCAAGGGCAGCCCACACCCAAGGACTGGTGGGGAAGAAGGTTCAAGGTCCTGTCCCTTTTCCTGAATCTGGGACAAGTCAGAAGGGCGGTCCCTGCTCCTGAGCCCTGCGGCCACGGGGCTCCGTGAGGCCTTTGCAGAAACTGCATGCATTTGTGTGCAGGCCCGCTGCCCTCACCCCCCACAGGCCTTGTTGCCAGAGCCCACTCAGAAAGCTCGGAGCCTCAGAGTCAGCTCCCAGGGACTCCGGCATAAACACTGTCCTGCAAGACGCTTCTCCCTGAGGACAGGAGTCAGGAGGGCCCAGGCTCGGGGCAGAGGTTCAGGACGTAGAGGCACTTGTGGGAGCTCGTCCCAAAAGGACACAAGAGGAGAATTGGGGCCAGGTGCCGCCCCTCGCTGGTGCCATCCTGGACTCTTCCCCCCCACCCTGTGCAGAGGGAATGGATGTGCCCAGGCCCAGAGGAAGGCACAGAGAGCCACCCCAAGGGGGCTGTGATGGAATAGGGAGGAGGCGGCCTGGGGGCTGGGGGGCTGGAGACAGGGGGGCGGGATGGCTGGCTCAGGGCAAGCTGGTCTAGGCAAGGAATTTGGATTCTTTCCAAGGAGAATGGGGAAGCACACAGGGTGTTAAGAGGAGAGGCCTATGTCACACGTGCATCCTGGAATGATCTCCAACTTTAGTGTTGAGAATTGCTTAGAGGGACAAGAGGTGGGGAGAGTCAGAGGTGGCTGTGGTTTCCAGGGAGAGGGGAGACGGGTGGGATGCCTTCCAGGACACAGTGGAGGAGTCAGCTAGGACCCGCCAGCAGTGAGGGCAGTGGTGCCCAGGACCCTGCCCAGGCCCTGCCTCTCATCATGTGAAGGCCTTTGCCTTGGACACTGTCAGCTGTAGAGTGCGCCCCTGGCACCACGCAGCCCCTCCAGCTCCCCTGGGAGGCAGGCACTGCGGCCCTGCCTGTTCCCAGACATGGTGTATTAGTCTGTTCCCACACTGCTATGAAGACACACCCGAGACTGAGTAATTTATAAAGAAAAGAGGTTTAATTGACTCACAGTTCTGCATGGCTGGGGAGGCCTCAGGAAACTCACAATCATGGCAGAAGGCCCCTCTTCACAGGTGGAAGGAGAGAGAGTGTGTGCCAGGCACAGCAGGGAAGCCCCTTCTAAAACCATCAAATTTCGTGAGAACTCACGCACTAGCCCAAGGGCAGGATGGGGAACCACCCCGCGATTTGATCACCTCCACCTGGTCCTGTCTGTGACATGTGGGGATTATCACAACTCGAGGTGTGCTTTGGATGGGGACACAGAGCCAAACCATATCACATGGAAGGATGGCTGCCATCACTCAGGACCCTGTGCAGGGCCTCCTGCAGTGGGCAAAAGGCAGAGTCTATCCAGGAACCTTTCTCAGATACTGTTTTCCATACAATCACCTCCTTCTCGAGGTCTCACCCATGACAACCACCTGCCCCCCATTCTCCTGGCCCTTGGCACTAACTGCCCTGGGAGGGAGGCGAAGGCCACAGATCCCATTTCACAAATGAAGAAACTGAGGCCTTGAGACAGGACTGATTTGTCTCAGGTAGGAAACCAATGTGTCTGCCCAGGTCTGTCAAGAGCACCCTCGAGTGATCGCTAAAGCATTCGATCGGCGGTCTTCCCTCGGAGAAGCAGGGCTGCCTGCTGCTGCACACATCATAACAATCCCTCCCGGCCCACCTTAAGTGAAGCCTCATCAAAAATCTGCACCCCTGGAGCCCTGGGGACCCCCTTCCTGCGCAGGGTACTAAGAGGTTCCACAGATTCGTGGTCTCATCCATCCCTTCCCCATGGCCATGCGGTGGGAACCGACAGACACTGAAGAGCTGGGGTGTTAGGTGGCTTTGACTCCAGGATTTGAACCTGGGTCCCCCACGTGCAGGGAGCTCCCATTGACGTCTGGGCTTCACTGTGGGATGCACACTTATGTGCGTCCTGGCCCCCAGGTGGACCTGGAGAATACATGGATGCTCATTTCGGGCAAGGCCTGGGGCCATCTGACATCATGCGAGCACACCGCCACCTCTCAGGGCAGGGTTCCGGCGGGATAAGGACACCTGCTCATCGGCGGAAACAGCCAAGCTGTATTAGTTAAAAATTCTCGTCCTTCAGCCACGCCAGCTTCGTTATGGTCCATGCATTTGAGTCCTCGAGAGGCTATAAGAAAATACCACCAACGGGGAGGCTTCAAACAGTGGAAATGTCTCTCTCTCCCTGTTCTGGAGGCCAGAGGCTTGAGACCAAGACCATGTGGGGCCATGTGCCTCAGAGGCTCCTCCCTGCCGGCTCTGGTCCTGGCAGCTCCAGGCAGCTCGACACGGCTCCAATCTCTGCCTTCATTCCCAGCACCTGTCTTCAGGGCGTGTATGCTTTTTTGACCTCCTCTGCCTCCATCTAACAGAGACACTTGGGGTGGTATTTACGTCCAGACCAGTCTGGCTAATCCAGGAGGACGTCCTCATCTCAGTCCCTTAAGCTGATGGCATCTGCATGAACGCTTTTTCAAACATGGCCATCTTCACAAGCTTGGGGTCTAGGACATGGGAGTATATTTTGGGAGCCACCTTTCAACTCTGTATTAGTCAGGGTTCCTTAGAGGGACAGCACTAATGGGATCGATGTCTATATGAAGGGGAGCTCATTAGGAGGATCGGCTCACACGATCACAAGGTGAAGTCCCACAGTAGGCCGTCTGTAAGCTGAGGAGCCGGGAAGCCAGCCTGGGTCCCAGAACCTCAAAAGTAGGGACGCCGACAGCGCAGCCTTCAGTCTGTGGCCGAAGGCCCGAGAGCCTGGGCAGACCCCTGGTGTAGGTCCAAGAGTCCCAGAGCTGAAGAACTTGGAGTCTGAGGCTTGGGGGCAGGAAGCTTCGAGCACAGGAGAAAGACAGCGCTGGAAGACTCAGGAGGTCTGGTCCTTTAATGCGCCTCTGCCCGCCTTCTTCTGGCCGTGCTGGCAGCTGATGAGACACTGCCCACCCGGACCCGGTGGGTCTGCCTCTCCCTGTCCACGGACTCAATTGTGAATCTCCTTCGGCAACACCCCCACAGACACACCCGGGGACGGGAGTTTGCGTCCTTCAATCCGATGAAGTTGACACTCAATATCAGCCATTACAAACCACTACCTTCCGGGACACAATCAAACAGGCATCTGTACCCCACTTCTTCCCATGCTCCCCACCTTCGGAGGCTCAGAAGGCAGTGAGGCCGAGACAGCCGTGGTTTGCAGCAAGCAAGGGGGTAAATGGCACTTGCTGTGCAGCTGGGTGTCAGGGCAGAAACTTGTCCCCAGTAGGAGGGTTCAGACTGGCAAGGAAATGAGGAGCTTCGCCAGAGGTGGCACGCGACGCCACAGAGCTCACGCGAGACACACGCCGTCTGGGGTTGTTATTTTTTCCAGCAGGCTCTAGTTTCATTTGTTTTCATTTTTAGTATTAAACCAATGTTTTTAATGGAAATGTCTCCTAGATTAGATTTTCTTCCATAAGAGGAAGTGAAAAAGAATATAGAATTTAAAATGACTCTCAAACTGGAGTCTAACCCAGAAGCCATATGGGCAGCCCTCGAAGTCTTTGAGCCTGGTCCATAAGCTGAGCCTGCGGGTGGGTTTTCTGGCCGCAGAGAAGCAGAAGGACGAGGTGGAGGAAGACGGAGACAGTCCACACAGGAGGTGAGCACTCAGGCTCGGAACCCTAGAAGCAGGGCGAAGGCCACAGCTCCCAGGCGGAGGAGCCAGGACCCCCTCCCAGCCCATTCCTCCAGAGCACCAGCTCTTTCATTTCCACCCTCCAGCAAAAACAGCGCTGAGCAGATGCCCAGGGCCTGGCCGGGGCGTGGGTGGAAGCCCAGCTGTGGTCGGCCAACAGTGGCTCCTGAAGAGAGGCTCAGACCAAGCCCCGAGCCCACGGACAGGATCTCATTTGGGGAAAGGGGCCGTGTCGGTGTGATGAGGGTAAGGGCTGTCAGGTGAGGCTGTCCTCCTGCATTGCCCTCCTTCACTGGGTGTGGGCCCTAATCACCACCCCCAGTGCCCTCATAAGAGAGAGGCAGAGATTAAAAACCAAACAGGAGAAGCACAGCCTGAAGACAGAGGTAGAGGCTGGGGTGCGGCGGCCACAAGACGAGGAGCACCTGGGGACCGCAGGAGGGTGCTCCCCTGGAGCCTCTGGGGGTGCAGCCCGGCCGATGCCCCACCCCGGCACTGAGGGAGGAGATCTGTCTCCAGCCTGTGCTCCTTCCTTCCTGCAGTGGCCGCAGGACTCACCCACACAGCCTTCTCAGCTCAGGTCTGAGCGGGCAAGCCCACAGCGTGGGACACCTGGAAGGGCCAGGATAGCACCAGTAGGGGAGGGTCTGGGGACAGGAGGTGCCAGGTGGCAGGCCAGGCAACCTGTGCCAAGACCCCTGTGTGACTGGGCCAGGGACTTGACCCCGGCACCTCTCCCATGCCTGGCCAGTGCAGCTGACCAAGGAGAAGGCACCAGGCCTGGGCCAGCCCCAGACAGGCTGGAGACACAGAGCCAGCCAGGGAGGCCTGAACGTCTGCTGCGGCCACTCTGGGCTGGACTCCTGGAAGAAGAGGATGGGCTCAGAGCAGGAGCGGGCAGGCTGCCCACCTAGTCCAGACAGGGAGCAGATCACACCCAAGAGCTGCTCTCCTGCCAGGCGAAGGGCTGGGAATTCTCGTGGACCCGGGGTAGGCCCTGCCAGGGTGTTGTTCAAACGCTCGGTCAGCGGCTCCCAGACCGAAGTGCCCCAGCTGCTGGAGCAACTCCACCCCAGCACAGGGGCCTGATGTGTGAGCTGGGCAGGGTCCCCAGAGGAACTGCAGGGGCTGGGCTTGGGGGTGGCGGGCAGGGTGGGCGGTGGGAGCCTGTGCAGCCACCTGTGCGGCTGTGGGAGCCGTAGGGCGGCTCACCCACGTGGGCATCAGCCTAGGCAGCCATGAGGCGTGAATTTCTGATGAGGGCAAATGGATGCTCTCTTCTGATCACTTCTATTTGGCTAGGGGTGAACATGGAGGGAAGTAAAGGCAGAACATGGAGGGAAGTAAAGGCAGGACATGGTCCTCAAGGGAACCACCAGGGAAGGGGGAGTGTTTACCTGACTTGAATGACCATGAGCTTCAGTGGAGACGGTCACTGAGCGGTGTGACCTCCTCCAGCCACGTGTCCATGGGGGGCCGCACTAAACGAACAGAGGGTGAGATCCCATCAGAGGTCACTGGCGTGTGTGGCCCATGTTTCTGTTTCTGAGTACGATGTTGGAGAGGGTGGGTGCACCCTGTAGATGTTCAGACGGAAAACACAGGCACGGCTGGTTAGAATCGTGTTGCTGTTAGCATCCATTCCTCTTAAACCTTAAGGAAGAATGATTTGCCCCAAGCCCTGTGCAGATTCCTAGGAAGAGAAATTTATTCCATGTCCCTGCCTTCTGTGTGCCTGACATATCCTACTGAAGCCTGTGGGTTGAAGGGCGGCCCCCAAAGAAACAGGCCCACGTCTCACTGGAAACTCTGGCTGTGACCTTATCTGGAAAAATGGTCTTTGCAGCCACCAGTAAGTTAAGGGTCTTGAGCTCATTCTATGTTATCCAGGGGGCATTAAACCCAACGACAAGTGTCCTCAGAAGAGACACATAGTGGAGATGGTGGGAGAAGAGGAAGGAAGGCTGATGTGAAGACCGAGGCAGAGGCCGCAGCGAAGCAGCCACAGCCAAGGAAAACATGGAGCCGCCGGGAGCTGGAGGAGGCAGGCAGGGTGCAAACTGCAGACACGCAGAGGCCGGGAGGCTGGACCGGGCTGCCCGGCCTCCCCTGGAGCCTCTGGAGGGAGCAGCCTTGCTGACGTCTCGATTTCACACCTCTGCCCTCTGGAACTATGGGAGAGCACATTGCTGCTGTTTGAAGTCCCCTCATCCGTGGTCTCGTGAAGGACACTAACATGCTGTTTCATGTAGATTTTCCACTTCCCTGGCAGGGTTCCCACTGGGGCTGGGATGGTGACGTGGCGTCCACCCGCCTGTCAACACCCCACCCTCCTCTGCACAGTAGCTGCCGTGGTCTTTCTGCTCCAGGGTGCCGCTGGCTCGAGTACCCTGCGCCATGAGCAGACCACCCACCCTCAGCATCACAGACGCACCCACCCACCTGCCCGAGCTCAGAAAGCGCCAGTTGTGCAGCCCGAGCGTGCCACAGGCATCCACTCGGCATGCATGTCTCACTTCTCAGCTTAGGAAAACCCACACCTCACGCCAAGGAAAATGAAGCACAATGTTGCATGGGGTTAATGAGACCCTGGGCCTGAGCATCTCCAGGCTGCTGCCCCCTGGGGAGGCACTTCCATTCAGCAGGGCGCCCCGCCAAAGCCCCTGCCCGATGAGGAATTTTCCCCGCTTTGAAGCTGGTGGGCCTGTGCCAGTTTGGAACACGGGGATCCAGCTCCTTGCGGGAGAATAAAAGCAACTCGCAGACAGTAAATGCTGGCAGAGATTCGGTTCTCTTTATTTTTGTCAACAAGGAGATTTGTTTTAATGGGAACCAGCACAATTGAGGTTGCAGATTTTCCACTCCTGCAGGTCTCAACAGCCGCAGCGACCCCCCTTCCACCCCAGGTGGGGACAGCTGCGAATCTGGTGAAGGTGGGGATGGAGGGGAGGATGGGGGAAGTGGGAGAGCGTCCTGGGGAGAAGGGGCCTCAGCAGCAGCAGGGCCACTCCTGTCTCTCTCCTGGCCTTCTGCCCCATCCTGCACGTCACCCTCCAGCTCGCTGGTCCTCAGCTTCAGGCATCTGATGCTACCGTCCCCAACTGCAGTTTCCTCTCTGTGAACTGACCTCAAGGAGGGGACGCTGACTCCTTTCCCTCCCTTGTAAGGTGGAGGGTTAAGGAACAGAAATGCTTCCTGCCAGATGGCCGCATGTCTTAGGAAAGTACTGAGCCTCTCTGTGCCTCAGTTTCCTCATCTGTAAACTGGGAACCTCAAAGGATTGTCATGAGGATTCCGTGAGATAATAAGTGCCCTCATCACCAGGCCTGCAGAAACACTGGATCCACTCGTGCTAACATCAATCAGGCTTTAGCTGGACAGGGAGAGCCAAGGACAGAGGCTCTTGGTTGCATGTTTCTGACTCATCCCAGAGGCCTGGAGGATGGACCAGGCTGCCCGGCCTGCCCCTCTCCTTTACCCTGTAGACCTTGAGACCCTGGCAGCCCTCACCTTGACCCTGACCCACGGCTTCGCCTAAGGTTTGTCCACCCTCCTGGCCTCAGGAGAGGTCCAGGTGTTCCCTCTTGCTGCAGCCAACAACATGTGTCTCTTCCAAGTCTGTGTTAAAATCTGCCTCGGCTTACACCACAGAAATGGGCAGAGGCACACATTAAAGATGTTTTCCCCAAAGAGTGAGTCAGCCATCAGGCACTCGGCAGCACCCACGGGTTCCACCCCAGGTGGCTCCTGCTGACGTTGGCTGCCCTTCTGGGGGCCAGGGGTTCCTTCCCTGCACCCTGTCAGTGATGTGGCAGTCCCTCAGGGGAGGATGGGAAGTCCAATCATCCCGTTATCCATTCGAAAAGCCGGGATTTCCTGTGGGGCGGCCATCTGCCTTCTTAAGAAGCTGTCTTTCCTAAACAGCTGCCTGCAGATATTTGCAGGGCTGTCACGGGAAGCAAGGATTATTTCATATGGGCCAGGAGAAGAGAGGAAACTTCACCATGTGGACGTTCCGGGAAACAGTTTTGTTTTCATTCTGCATGTGGCGTGGGGTCACTAAGGCCCTTTCCAGGCCTGTTTCTCTTTTCTGAGGACCCCTCACAACTCTGCTCACTTACACAGTACGGAGATACTGTCATTGCAAAGCCCCTGCTGTGGCCAGTTACGTAGGGTGCCCACCCCCGCCCCTGCTTCTGTCACCCAGAGGTCCTCCCTGGGAAAAGAGAATATGTACCCCGCTCTTGGCACAGGCCTGTGAGAATTCAGTATCTGGCGATCGCTACCTGCCAGGCCCACGTTTGCCCCAAATCATAGAACTGCCGGGAGGATTCTCAGGGGTGTCAGGTTGATTTTCAGCAACTCCCCCCAAAAGGAGGCCACCTGCCTCATCACGGCCCCCGGTTGAGGCTTGCTGAGTGAGGACGCTGTCTCTGCCTGCATGGGGTCCGGGGCTGCTTTGGTAAGAAGCCAACTGTCAGCCTGCGTTGAGACCCACAGCTGACACCCTGGATCCAAAACACGCTGTGCTGTCTGTTTTGTTTACTTTTTAAACACATTAAAACAATTGACGCTACATTTAAAACTGGGTTGACTGACAGTCTTTTGGGGGTGGGGTTGGTGATCACATTTGCCTGAAGATGAATGGTGAGTTACCGTCAAGGGAAAAGGATGGATCTTATCTGAGGAATGCAAGCACTTCGCTTCTGTGTTGTTCACGGTCTATGCAGGGCTTTCGGACAGGCCCTGGAGGAGAGGAAGGCCGGCGCAGGGAAGCCACGGGTGTGGGGCAAAGCTGAGAGGAGCACTGAGGCTCTTGGCCACCGCCTCCGTCTTTGTTCCCATGTGGAATGGTGACTTCCCCAATTCAGAAATGCTGGCACAGTCCAGTTAATAGACCCTGCACGTGCAGCGTCGTACCTGCCAGGCACTGCCTGGTTACTCAGGAATCGAATCCCAGTCTTTCATTGCCACAGTCCTGGGCAGGTGAATGCTGTGAGGCCTGAAGCTTTCGGGGAGGAAGGCCCCGGGCCGGACTTTGGGCCACGCCTTCCCCTCGCCACCGCCTCCTTTGTCTCTGTCTTTGCATTCTAACACCTTCAGAGCTTAGGGAACTAACCAGCTCTTTCCTGGGCCTAGATCTCTTCTTGGCTTGACTTGGGGTCAGAGGAAACCGGGCTCCTCGTTGAGAAGGAACGTGTAGGCTTCTGTTCTAACACACAAGTAGGTGTGGAGCTGCCAGGCTGCTGGGCCCTTGTGAGGGAGCGCTGGCCGCAGAGTCAGCAGAGCCTGGGGTCCACTTACTGCCGAGTCCAAGTGACTGACCCACTTTCCCTCCTGCTCTTTGGAACGAGATCTACTGTCCAGAAAGGCTGTGCCCGTCCACTGTACCCTCCAGGCTGAATGACTCAATCGCAAGAAGCCCAGTCCCTCCCAGCGATGAGCAATGGTGCTGGCGGGTGGGTGTCTGGAGGGACTGAGACAGCTCCCCTCCTCTGCAGAGAGACTGTTTTCAATGGCCAGTGTGTCGGGAGGTCAACAGACGTGCCTCACACCCCAGCCCCACAGGCAGAGCCAGCTTCTGACTCAGGGCACGGAGGCATGCAGACTTCAGGTAGGTGGGTCCTGAGCCGCAGAGGCTGGGCCAGCGAGTGCGGGGCTCAGGAGGAGGCGCCCTGTGGGGCAATGTAGGAGCGGAATGCCAGAGGTGAGCTTGGACGGTGTTGGCCTTTCTGAGGCCAGTGGTGGCTGCTATGAGCTTCCGGAATGTCCTGGTGGCTTCTGGAACATCTACAAGTTCCCGTGTGCACAGAGGGGGCAAGAGGCAGGTGGAGTGACTGCTGGATTGTCCCATTTCCTCTTACAAAAGCTGAAGATTGTCTTTTCTGTTCTGAAGAAAGAATCTTAGAGAATTTGAATGCCCACACATCAAAGAGAGCTGAAGCTGACTATAGTCTTGCTTCATTGCAGTGGGGGTCTGCAAACGGCCTGAGAGACCCATGAACAAACCCTCACATGCAGTTCTGGCCAGTCATGTGACCTTGGGCAATTTACTTACACCCTCTGAACGTCAGCTCCTCCTCCCTGGGCTCTGCTGAGGATCAAGGGGGTCGAGTCACGCGGTGAGTGTCTCCCGTGCGGGGCACAGCAGCTCTGGGAATCTGCTGTCAAATGTAGATCTGACCCTCGTTCAGTGTGGCCTGAGACCAGGGCTTTGCCAGCTCAGCCATTCTGCAACACACTGTGCAATGTGCCAGCCACTAGCCGGACGTGGTCACCTAAATATTCACTTAAAAGTTATTAAAATTAGGCCAGGCATGGTGGCTCACACCTATAATCCCAGCGCTTTGGGAGGCCGAGGTGGGCAGATCACAAGATCAGGAGGTGGAAACCAGCCTGACCAACATGGAGAAACCCCGTCTCTACTAGAAATACAAAAATTAGCTGAGCGTGGTGGCTCACACCTGTAGTCCCAGCTACTTGGGAGGCCGAGGCAGGAGAGCCACTTGAACCCGGGAGATGGAGGTTGTAGTGAGCCAAGACAGTGCCGCTGTACTCCAGCCTGGGCAACAGAGCAAGACTCCATCTCAAAAAAAAAGTTATTAAAATTAAACATTTAAATTCAGTTTCTCCATCTCACAAGCTGCATTTCCAGTGCCAATGGCCACATGTGCATAGTAGTTATAACTGCCCAGCACACACATAGGACCTTTCCCTTGGTGTAGAGTTCAGTTGGACTTTGATGGCATCGGTCTGGAAGCCTGGGGACCCACAGTCAGCTGGGATACCAGCCAAAAGCCCACACCCCTGCACTGCCCTGTACAGATTCTACTCAGTGGAGGCCGGGGCATGGTCCCCAGAGTGCCAGGACCAGACATGGAGCCACGCTCACTGTGCTGACAGCTGCTCCCACTGAGTGACACGCAGAACTGGGAGGCACACTGATGACTAGGCGACTGAGGCTTGGCAGGCTGCCGAGGCCCTACAGCCAGGGCAGGAGCTGCCATGGTAGCGGTGGCGGGTGGGGCGCGTGTGCTTCTCCTACGAGCAGCCCCAGCCCCCATGGAGGACGTCTGTTTCTCTGATGAGCAGCCCCAGTCCCCACGCCTGCTGGGGGACAGGGACTCGCACCCTCAACTCCTTGGTCTCCCCTAATTGTAGTGTGCTGCATTCTGGGCTCACAGCATGGTAGGCCTGGGAGTTTCCATGTGAAGCCCAGTGGCGCCAGAACACGGACCTGTCAGAGCCCGTGTGCTATTCAGTCCACCGAAATCCTTCCTCGGCCCTCCAGAACATCCGAATGGAAATGACTTCCAAATGGAAGGAGCCGGCGAGGGAGCCAAGAGCCCATTTCTCGCAGATGAATCATGTACGGCCGGCTCCAGCCGGGCTCCGGGTTTCTACATCACTCATGGCTGTTTCTGTTCATTCAGAGCCGCCAGCAGCTCTGGATTCGCTTGAGTTCTGGAAAATTCATCAGTGCGGCCCAGAGGAGGCTCTGAATGCGCGTCTGTTGGGCCGTGCGGCTGCCATGGCCCTTTTGCCACCTGCAGAGTCTCTTCCCGCAGCCCTGCTCACTCTCCCAGGCCACCACTGCCAAAGAACTTTCCAGTTAACTCAGGCCCAAGGCAGTCTGCAGCCCTAAGACAGCCCTTCACACTACCGCAAGCAGATGCTACCCCAAACCGATGGTTCTGTGTCCCCATTCGGTCACCAGATCTCTGAAGAGCACCAGCTCTGGCCAGCTTGGCCACCAGCACCGCAGTGACAAAGGGGACAAAGCACAGCTCCTGACTCTGCGGAGCTCCCGTTTGGTGGCAGAGACACCCTTGTCAGCCCTGTATAAAGCCCATACAAGGCAGAGACACCCTTGTCAGCCCTGTATAAAGCCTCTGAGCGTGCCAGAGAGGCTGCAACAAATCCTGTGGGAGCAAGAAGAAGGCAAGAAAGAGAAGAAGAAGGCAGGGAGAGGGGGCAGAGAGGAGGGGAAGAGCAGAGAAAGAGGAGGGAAGGGAGGAAGGCAGGAGGCAGGGATGGAGGCAGGGAGGAAAGTGGGGGGAGAGAGGGGGAGGAAGGGGCAAAAATGGAAGGAGGAAGAGAAGGAGAGAAGAAGGAAGAGGAGGATGGAGAGGAGGAAGGAATGATGGAAAGTAGGGGGAGAAGGATGGAGGGCAGGAAAAGGGGGAGGGAAGAGAGAGGGCTTTGCTGAAGAAGAGGCGCCTGTGCTGAATGAGAGCTAGCAGGACTGAAGGGTGCCTGGAAGTTCAAACTGTGACTGATCAAAGCGCAGGAGCCCCTTCCGGGAGTCGCCCCTCCCCGGGGGTTTTGTGTGGGTCATGGGAGGCTGGAGAGCATGGAAGGCAGGGCAGCCCGGCTGCTCATCATCAAGGCCCTGTCTGCCGTTGCTGGTGTGATTTTGCCCAAAACTGTCATAAAAATGAACTAAAAGCTCAAGTCAGCTTTTTCCACTTAGCCCCCGCTCCTCAGTGTGGGGTGTGGAGCCTGGCACATGGGTGCCCCGAGGGGTGTCCCAAAAGGCTCAGGGCTCTCATACCCACACAGAACTGCCTGTGAATGCAGCTCAACACAGGCCGACCCAGGTGCCTGCATGCGGCCGGCCAGCCGTGGGCAGCTCTCCTCCCGGCCGCACATCAATCCTGCTGGGTCCAGCTGCGCCCCCTGCATCTCTGCAGCAGGTCTGCCCTGACGACTCACACGCAGGCGAGAATCGTGTTTCTTTTGTGTGTGTACGTGTGTGTGTGTGAGACAGAGTCTCACTCTGTCACCCAGGCTGGAGTGCAGTGGCACAATCTCAGCTCCCTGCAACCTCCGCCTCCTGGGTTCAAGCAATTCTCCTGCCTCAGCCTCCCAAGTAGCTGGGACTACAGGTGTGCACCACCACGCCCAGTTAATTTTTATATTTTGGTAGAGATGGGGCTCCACCATGTTGGCCAGGCTGGTCTCAAACTCCTGACCTAGTGATCTGCCCACCTCAGCCTCCCAAAGTGCTGGGATTACAGTTGTGAGCCACCGCGCCCAGCCAAGAATCCTGTTTCTTTAGAGTGAGGCTGCTCAACCTTCGCTCGACTGGCATTTGGAGCCAAGTCATTTTCTGTCATGGGAGCTGCCCTGTGCCTGGTGGGGTGTGGAGCAGCACCCCTGGCCTCTGCCCACAAGACTCGGGTAGGCAGTCTGCAGCCCCAAGACACCCCTTCACATGACTGCAAGCAGATGTCACACCAAGCCATAAAAAACCATCCCCAGACATGGCCACATGGCCCCTGGGGGGCAAAATGGCCCTTGATTGAGAACCATGAACTTGCATAGATCTGGGGGTTCTAGACATACCTTCCAGCAGCCTCAGGGGGGACGCCCCACACCCGCCCCTTCCCGAGGGAGGGTGGCCCTCACTCTCAGCAGATGCTCAGAGAGAACCCACATGCTTAAAGGTTCGGACCCTTTCTCTGTAAAGGGTCAGCCAGGACATACTTTGGCCAACAGGCACAGGCATTGGGGCGAATTTGGCTGGCGGCCTCTGTGGGAGCCCAAGCCTCTCCTTCTGCCCATGCGCCAGTGGGACCATCCAGAGGCATGAGCTGTAAGTGGCACCCTTGACGGGTGTCCCACTGCCCCGACCCTGCACTTGCAGCCTGCTGCCCCCTCCCACCTTGGATTACACATCCAGACCCTGGAAGGGCTCAGGCCGGTCGGCCTCTGACCTGGGGAACACTTGAAATTCCGGATCTCTTCCTGGCCAGGTTGGGGAGTGTCTGGTGAGGAGAGGAAAGAGACTGACATTAGCAGGAAAGAGCTGGATTAATCCCTGCCCTGAGTGAATTCCCCACTGGGGGAAAGCCATCAGAATGTGACAGCAGAGTCAGGAAAAGCCCAGGGCAGGTGGCTTATCAGAACCTGACCCCTCCACAGATCTGGCAGGAAGAAAGATAATGCCATTGTCAGGGCCATGGGGTCCTCCAGAGCTTGTCTCAGCAGCTGTATGGTCGGCCCCAACATACACAGCTGGTCTGGGACACCCTCTCCCCAAAGGGAGTCCACCCCAGGGACCAGGCCGCCCTATTTATAGCTCTGCCTGAAGCTTCTCAAGATGGCAATTTCATGCCCATCCATAAATCTCTCCTTCCAAACGGGTACTTGTAGGTCAGTGGAGACGAAGCCAAGAACCAAAATTGCTGGACTCCGCATCAGGTTGCTGAGGCAGAGACACAATTAGGATCCCAGCAAGGCGGTGGCCTGGGCTTTGTCAGAGGGCAGGACACGTCAGCTATGGGCAAGGGTGGGGCCTGGCGGTCGTGTGGGTTAGCAGGGCACAGCCAGCCTCAGAGAGCGCATGGGGGCAGCCTCCTCGAGCTTGGCTGGTCGAGCCAGGCCAGTGGCAGGCACTCAAGTGGAGGCCAGGCCTGGCCCAACCCCTCTGTGTGTGTTTCTCTCTGGGCAAGGACCAGGTGCCGCCCCCTGATGTGCCACAGTTCCGCAGCCACACACCCGCCCCGAGGCGCACACGGGGGCCTGTTGTGGACCCTCCAGCGCTGTGATCATACAGAGGCATGAGGCCTTTCACCCAGCATCCTGCCAGGCTAAAAGCTGGACCTGCCATGAATACGCAGCCAGCGCCCCCAACGTGGGTCATCCCAGAGGAGCCTGGGGGCGATGGCAACCCAGGCCAGGCATCAGGTGTCAGCGCAGTCTGGACCAGAGGCTGGCCTGGTACCTCCCAGAGGCCAGCTGGCCAGAAGACCCTGGAAGTGTCCATCGGCTCCTCTGGGCCCCAGTTCCCCGAAGCATAAATGGGGCATTGGACTAGACGGGCCTGGGTTTCAAACCAGTATTGCCAGCCAACCCTGCACCGGCCCTTCTCCCATCGGCCCACAGAGCTGGAAAGGGTATCATCCTGAGGAAGCTGATGGCACAGGGGCAGGGTGGGGCTTAGGCTCAGAAAACCCCAGGCTCAAGGCCCAGCTTCTATCTGGTCACCCACGTGTCCTTCCGGAGCCTGCACATGCAGGAGACCCCAGATCTCAGCAGAAGCAATCCAGGCTCCTGCTGACCACGCGCTGAGGGCCCCACGGGCACGCACCCAACTGCTGAGTGCCGCGGGCCACTTCTCCAGCTCTGCCTCTTCTTGGCCTCCCCTCTTCTCCCCTGGAAAGGATTAGAGCTGGGTCTGGCCTTCATGAAGCAGCGCTTCTTCTAACCCTGGCGAGGTCAGAGGCGGAAAGCCCAATGTCACGGTCTGTCTCACCTGATGCCGTGTTCCCTCCACCCCACACACCAAGGCTTCAGGCAGGAAGCTGCTGTTCACAGGTAGGGGACCCTCATCTGAGCAATACAAGGGGAGCACACCCTGAGACCCCCCACCAGCTGGGAGACTCAGGATGTGGGCGTGTCCCATCCAAGACCCAAGCTTCTGTGATGAATAGAAATGGTCACCACACATGGGCATGGGGGCAAGGTGTGAGCTGTCACACCCCACGCCCTCCAGGACCAGATCCCCGGGCTCCAGGACCCCACCCTCTCAGCACCAAGCCCCTGAACCTCAGCCTGGAATTCACGTCCTCATCTTCTCTGACCCTGGTGTAGCCTGTCACAGAGCCCCTGCCAGTCTTCATGAGTCTTTACTCCTGCAGTTTACTGGGCTGGTCGCGTGCCTTGGGATTCCAAGATGGCACTGTGCAGCCCCCACCTGTGAAGAGCCCCACGTCTGGTTGAGGAGAGAGGCGTGAGAACAGATCATGAGAACCCACCAGGGTGGGGAAGGGCACCGTGGAAACAGGCACGCTGAGGCTGACTAGAGCGCCGGCGCAGTCCCACACCACAATCCTGGAGTTTGGGTGGAAAGAAGAGCCCCCCCAGGTGGGTAGGCCATGAGACAGCATAGCTGCAGAGCACAGCCCACCCCTGCCCTGGGGTTAACATCCACACGGAGGAGCAGGCATAGAAGCCAGAGCACTGGGCCAGCCCCTCACCCGGCCTTGCTGCCCCAAGATCACTGCCTCCTCAGGGCACAGTGGTTTACGTATTTTTTCTTCCCCACACTCTTCTCTAGTAAGCTGGGCTACCCTTCCAGGAATGAGAACCCACCTCTCCAGCCCCATCTGACCCCCCACTTCCCTCAGCAAAGCAGCCAGGGCCCTGCCTTCTGCAAGACTGCCCCACGCTGTCACTCTGAACAAGGTGGGCAATGAACGTGGTCCCTGTGTGGGCCTCCCGTGGCCTCACGTCCACCCTGGTCACCAGAGAGCGAACCAGCAGGCAAGACACGTCCCAGAGTCCCACAGGAGGGAAGTGAATGAGGTTTAGACAAACACATGCTGATGGGTCTTAGGAAATGGAAAAGATCAAATCCTTTCTCTGGCAAGAGAACCAAGAGAGAAGCTGGAGGAAGCCAAGGGAGTTCCGGCCCAGCCTGTGGGCTCCGGCGCAGATGGTCCAAGCATCAGGCGGAGAAGCCAGCCTTGGCATCCATGCGTGTGGAAACCACATGTGCAGCCTGCTCGAAGCTCATAAAGGCGGCCGGGTCTGGAGCTGGAACATGGAGCAGGAAATGGCCTGAGTGAGCAGGCAGGAAGAGAGGCTCACAGGCAGCCCCGCTTCTCCCAGGGGCCCCGTCTGTCTGGGCACCCAAGAGCCAACAGCCAGGAGCTGCAGATGAGCTCCCTGGAAGAAAGGAGGCTGGACACACAGGCCACCAATGGGGCCTGGAATTCCAAAGGCGGCGGGGTGGTGGGAGGAAGGGGATTGGGATGTCACACTCAGTGGAAGGGGCTGGCAATGCTGCCAGGGGTTACATGAGAAGGAGCGGTAGTCTTGGCAACCAGGAGGCTCTGTCTACAGGCAACGGGGTGCTAAGGGCCAGCACTGCGAGGAGCCCAGGTCTCAGGAGGGCTCGGGGCCGGCGGCTGCAGGGCGGATTGGGCCAGCAGCTCACATGCACGTCTGAGGCCTTGGCTCTCCCCGTTCGCCTGCGCTGCTGGCTGGGTACAATGACAGCCCGGGCATCACATCCTACACACCCACATCCCGTGCTAGAAGAGCACCAGGTCTCTGTGAGCTTTTACAATTGTTCCAAGAGCTGAGGGCCTTTCCTTTCCCAGAAAACCCCCTCCATGCCCACCCCAGCAGCTCTTCCCCCACCAGTCACAGAGAAGAACAAAGCCATGGCCATTGGCTCAAAGCAGGGATGATCCTGTTTCTGGGGTGAGGGATAGGGTCGCTGCGTGGGGTGACACCCTCCCCCGGCTGCTAATCCAGTGGCCCCTAAGGGCTCAACTCTCTGCAGACCCTGAGAGTCTTTGCCAGGCCAGCTTGACCCTGCGCCTCCTGCCTCCCCAGTCAGAGGTCTCTGTCCAGCGAGGGCCTGGGAATAAGACCAGACACCACTCAGTGCCCAGCCTTGAGCCACCCACAAGCAAAGGGAGTTCCTGCTCCATAGGCGACACCCGGACCCACAGGAGCATAAGCCAGTTGATAAATTTCTCCCACTTTCTCCTCGTGGAGTGACAGTCCCAAGACCAGGTGTGAGGCTTCCCAGAACCTGTCTCATGGGAGACTTACCCACCCCCTATCCGTGTCTGCTCCAAGGGGCCATACCCCCCAATAAATCTGTAGCACGCAGTCCTTTGCCAAGGGCTAAGACAACTGTATTCTCTGAGCATGTGGGTAGCACAGAAAAGGGTGAGCTCTGAAGCCCATTGGCCAAGAAGAAAGAAATTTGGGTAGGCAACTAACAGTGTCTGCTAAAACAGTGTAGTTTAATAAATTTGAAATCCAAGTAATGGGGAAAAGATGTGAGAGAAAAAACCTTGTCATGAGTAATACCTTCCGCGAAAAAAGGTCTGGGCCAAAAGAGTGCTGAGAGCTCTTTCAAATGCTCTAGAATTACTATTAGACTTCCATCATGGTACAAGTATGTATTCCCAGGCTGTGTAAGTGGTTCCAGTCACAGAAGAAGTAAAAATTCTTCAACTCATTTCATGGAACTGCACGATTCTTATGTCAAACACAAAATCAAAATAAAAGCAAATGTTTGAGTGCTTCTATGGGTCAAACACTGTTCGAGGCCAGGCACGGTGGCTCACGCCTGTAATCCCAGCACTTTGGGAGGCAGAGGCAGGTGGATCACTTCAGGTCAGGAGTTCGAGACCAGCCTGGCCAACATGGTGAAACCCTGTCTCTACTAAAGATATAAAAAAAAAATTAGCCAGTCATGGTAGTGCATGCCTGTAATCCCAGCCACTTGGGAGGCTGAGGCAGGAGAATCACTTGAACCAGGACAGGGAGGTTGCAGTGAGCCAAGATCGCACCACTACACTCCAGCCTGGGCAACAGAGTGAGACTCAATCTCAAAAAAAAAAAAAAAAAAACACCATTGTTTGAAGCATTTTATTCGTTCAATGATAGGGATATAATTATGCCCAGTTCACATAAGAGAAACCGAGTCACAAAAACATTAAGTTCCATGCCTAGGTTCACCTCCCAGATCAAATATGTAACATTTCCATCACCTGAGAAGGCTGTGTCCTGCGCTCTCCAGTGGAAAGCGTGCTCAGAGGCCAGCACTACCCTCCGTGGATTCCTGAATGTCAGTCTTGCTTATTCTTGAATTTCAAATAAATGAAAGCGTGCGGCATCTGCGCCTCTGCATCTGGCCTCTGCTGCTCGGGATGGTGATCTGAGATCCATGCCTGTTGCTGTGGACGTCGGCAGGTTGTTCCTTCTGTATTGCTGGAAAGCATTCCACTTCTAAATCCACCACAATTTTCTGAGTTCTCCTCATCTGGTGCTCAGTTGGGTGGTTTCTAGTTTGGAACTCGTATGAATCGAGTTTCTATAAATATTTTTGGACATTGCATGTGTGTGCGTGTGCCTTTCTATTTTCACTTCTCTGGGCTAGTTATCTAGGAGTAACTGCTGGGTCTTTGCAGGCTTTAGCTGTTCTGATGGGCGTATATTTACATCTCTTGTTGGTTTACACTTGCCTTTTTCTGATAGTCAGTGATGTTGACATCTTTTTATGTGATTATTGACTATTCACTACCTCTTATAATAAAAGTTTATTAGTTTTTTTTCATTTTAAAATGCTATCTTTTGATTAATCAGCTGTAGGAATTTTTAAATATATTCTGGTCCAAATTCTTTTCAGGTGTATACATTGCAGATATTTTATTTTTCTCCTAAGCTGTCAACTACCTTTCATTTTCTTAGTATTTTATTGAATAGCAGGCACTTTAAATGTTTATTAAATTTAGTGTATCAGTTAGCACCTTTTGTGTCTTGTGTAATCAACCTTTGCCTAACTCAAGGCTGTGAAGATATTTCCTGATACTACCTTTTAGAGAAGATAAAGTTTTAGCTTCCACAATCAGGCTTATAATGCACAGTAAATAATTTTTTTTCATGTAGTGAAGTAGAGGATCAAGTTTCTGTTTTGTTTTTTTTCCTGTATTATATATATCCAGCTTCTTCAACACCATTTATTGAAAAGACTTTCATCTTCCCCCACTAAATACAATCAATGCCTTTGTATGAGCCTGTTTCTAGACTGTCTGTTTTGTCTCATTGATTTATACATCTGTTCTCACCCCGAAGTCATGCTGACCTAAGGAGTGTACCTTTATAAGCAGCTGTGGGATTAGATGGTGTAAATTTATAAATTTCTATAAAAAATTATTTTGTTCATTTGTTTTTCTTCTGTATCAACTTTTTAGTTAAATGGATATTTTATAAATTACAGTGTGTATTCTTGATTTATTACAGTCTTTTAGGCATATCACTCAAAATGCTAAAAATCATAAACAAAACCTTAAAACAGCCTGAGGGTTGGGGGCATATTATCTTCAAAAGAACAACAGTAAACATGATGGCTGATTTTTCAATAAGACGATGGAAACCAGAACACAATGGAACGGCATCTTTAGGGAGCTTAAAGAAAGGTGTCCACACAGAATTCTATAGCCAGTGAAAATACCTGTCACAAATTTAGATGAAACAAATGTATTTTCATATAGTAAAAACAAAGCTTAAAGCGTATGCCACCACCGCACTTGTAGTACAAGAAGTACTGAAGGGAGTTCTTTAAGATGAAGAAAAATAATACAAGATAGAATCACACGACTCTACAAATAAATGAAGAGGACCCAAAGGTAAAAGTGTGGGTATCTATCTATATCAATGAATTGTTATTATGGAAGGCAATATCAACAACGTCTTTTTGGTATTTATTACATGCAGGTAACAGAAAAGTATACAACCACTGCACAAAGGGCATGAGTGTATGTGAATGGAGTAAAACTCTATAAAGTTCTTGCATTTTGAGGGGAATTATTCTAGTATGGATTTTTTTTCTTAGTCTCTTTATTGGTATTAATCTAGCTATATCTTTTTGTTGTTGTTAGTATGTACTTGGTCTATTAACTTTCATCCTTCACTTTAAACTTCTAGGTATCCTGAATTTTTAAAATGTGATTCGGCAATTTTTATCTTTTAAAATGTTTGGTCCATTTACATTCATTTTAGTCCCTGGTTGGTGAATTTATTTCTATTATTTGTTGTGAACTTTTTGTTTATCTCGCCTCTCTTGTTTCTTTTCCTTGTCTTTTCTGCTTCCTTTGGATTGATTTAATATTTTTATTCCAGCTTTTCCCTTTATAGTTATACACACTGTTTTCATTCTTTTATTGGCTACCTTAAACATTAATATTTTAATATGTGCATTGAATTTATGAAACTTCAATCAATAGATTTACCCTGCTTCAAAACAACGAAGGTATAAAACACTTTAACTCAAACCAGTCCCTCCTGACTTTTGTATGATTGTAATTTGTAAAACTCCCTGTCATTTTCATTGTTTTGCAGGGTCAGTGACTAATTACATTTGCCTACATATGTAGTGACACATTCTTGGGTTATCATTTCTTCTTATTCTTCCTCTTCCTCCTCCTCCTCCTCCTCTTCTTCCTCTTCCTACTCTTCTTCTTCTTCTTCCCCCTCTTCTTCTTCTCCTTTTTATTTGAGATGGAGTTTGGCTTTTGTCACCCAGTCTGGAGTGCAATGGTGCAATCTCAGCTCACTGCAACCTCCACCTTCCGGGGTCAAGCGATTCTCCAGCCTGAGTGTCCCGAGTAGCTGTAATCCCAGCTAGGCACATGCCAGGTTATCACTTCTTGCATCTCACCTCCCACCTAAGAGTACTTTCACTCTGCCTGACATACATCTTCCAGAATTTTCTTTAGGGAAGATATGTAGGTAGAGACTGTCAAAAAATACTTGCATTTTGCCTTTATTCTTAAAAGATATTTCCTTTGGGTATGCACATTCAAGGTAGACTTTTTTTTGGCCAAGAAAATATAAATATGTGATTTCACTCTCTTCTGGCTTCCATTGTTGATGTTGTAAAGTCAGATGTCAGTGTAATTGTTATTTCTTTGTTGGAAATTTATCTTTTCCCTCTGGTACTTTAAAAATATTCTCTTATTCTTTGTGGGGGTGTTCTGCATTTTCACCCTTGTCTCTAGATATTGTGGATTTTAATTTGTCCTAACTTGGATTTGATGGGCTTGATGAATATGAAGATCAAGGTTTTTTGTTTTTTTTTTAATCAGTTCTCAGAATTCCTGGCCATTACTTCACCAAATACTGTTTTTTCCTCAACTAGATGTAAGTGAAAGCTTTTCTCTCTGTTTCTATAGTTATGTATCTCTCTTTTATATCATCTGTTATTTTTGTTTCTGTGCTGCATTTAGAATAATTTCTACAGCTCTATCTCTCAGTTCATTGATTCTCTCTTTAGTTGTATCTAATCTGTGGTTAAATTCACCCATTAAGTTTTTAAATTCAGTTAAAATGTTTTCATTTTCAGTGATTATATTTGGCTCGTTTTCAAATCTGTTTGGTTCTTACTTATACTTTCTTACTCCTATTTATATTTTCAATCTCTTATTCTTTCAATCATATTAAGGATACTGAGATTCCTGTCTAATAATTCCAGTATATCAAGTCTTTTGCTTCTTATTCTTCCAGTTGTTCCATTTTGTGTTCTGGGTTTTATCTGAGTCTTCTTCCTGGGTCTCTGTTTTCTTGTGTGTAATGTGACTGGAAACTCAAGCCACTTGAAATGGGCTTGTTTTGGGGTCTACTTGAAGGCCAGATTTGAAGGGGAGTTTCTCCAGGAAGCATTTATCCTTACTTCTTTTAAGTACCTCAAGGTACTGCCAACCCTGGCTACTCTAAACTGCATTTTCAAGTTGGGGCTCTTCAGACCAGCTAGGTAGTATGAACTCAGGCTGCAAACCATGTAAGGGCTGGCTTGAGATGACGAATTTCAGGGATAAATTTTTTCTCCATTCAGTGCCAAGTTGTTTATCGCTAGTTTCTTGATTGCCCCAGGGCATATTGGAGGTATGTTTAATTCACCCTCACACTGATATGAATGCCTTAGCGTTGCAGCAATGGGTCTTAGTCCATTTTCTGTTGCCTAGAGCAGAGTACTTGCAACTGAGTGATTTATAAAGAAAACGAATTGGTTTTGTACAGTTATGGAGTTGGAGAAGTCCAAGGTCAAGGGGCCACACCTGGTGAAGACCTTCTCCCAAGGTAAAACCGGGCATCCTGTGGCAAGGGTACTAAGCATGATAGCTGAAGTCTCCCTTCTTCTTATGAAGCCACAGTCCCACTCCCATGATCACCCATGAATCCATTAATCCACAAGTCAATGAATCTGGTCACAAGGGCAGAGCCTTTGTGATGCACTCACTTCTTAAAGACCCCACCTCTTACTACTGCTGTATTGGCGATTGGATTTCAACATGAGTTTGGAGGAGGCAAACAGCCAAACCACAGTAGATCCTGTTACAGCCCCTCACTGGGCAAGTGTGGGCCTTCGTTGTTCCCTGCCCCTGGAAAGCCACAAACATGGAAGCTGACATTCACCTGAGGTTGTGACGGCAAATTCCTGTTCTGATATGTGGGGTGTTTTGCTTCAGAGAATCCTTGCTTTCTTGACAGGAGGGCACTTTGACAAAGTAGTTTTAAAGTGAACCACAAAGAATAAGCTGGTGAGAAAAGGAGGCAAGGCATTTTGAGAAAAAATAGTGAGTCGTAATATATACCATCTCACATTGAGCCATGATAGAAGGTCCCAGTAATTTCAAATGTATGGCGCTAGCCTATGTCACAACTAGAGATCAGCAAAAATAAATAAAATGTCTAGAAATTGACCCTGTTGTAAGTAGTGTTTCAAATCAATGAAGACAGAAACAACAAATAACTGATGGTTGGTGACTGTTAGCCATTTAGAAAAAAATGTTCAGTTAGGGTTTCTTGTATATCGAAACAGAGTACAGGTAGATTCAAGAGTCAAAAGTGAAAACATAAAAGGAAATTCAAAGTGAAAAATAATATTCATGCAGTCTCCAGGTGGGAAAGTCATTTGGAAGTATGAAAAGCAAAGGAAGAAAATACAAAATAAAATTTAAAATATTTAAACTTCTATTCGTGAGAGAATGTGGTGACTCAAACTAATGGGCCAAGGCAAATCACAGAAGTAGGTGGGAATCAATGTAAATCAAGGTTTACATTGTTTGCCTTTAAGGAAATATTACAGCTTGATAAAGTGAAAGCTAGTAGGTGGAATAAATAGAAAACTATACCAAAAATTCTCACATTCACTAGTAATCAAAGGAATGTACATTAGAAGCCATATAGCTTCCAGGCTCACCAAAACTTTTTCAATGATAACACTCTGTTAGCAAGGTTTGGGTAAATGGATATTTCCCTGATGGTAAATTAAATTGTAATTTCTGGAGGACAATTTGGCAATCTGTATCAAGAGCTATAAAACTATTCCAACACTTTGATCTAGCAATTCCCCTCGTATAATGGTTTTCTGAGGATAAATGAGAGCCAGATACATATGATTGCTATTAGCAACACAGTGAAAACACAAACAGCAAAACACAAAATCAATATCTAATAAGAAAAACTAACTAAATACCTTAAAGTAAATCCAAAGAGTTGGCACATGATGAAACAAAGATTAAACATCAGGCTTTGGACCGAGGAGCAGAGGTAGTACTAGGGGCACATATAGACAGGAAGACAGATGGTGTTGGAAAAAGCATACATCCCTTGTAGAAAAATGAACCTAGACACAGACCTCACACCCTTCACAGAAGTTAACCCAAATGGATCGTAGACCTAAATTTAAAAGAGTTGATAACAAAATCTATCTGGTAAAGTGGCTTTGAGGATCTGCTAAGTTATTTACGGGGATTTACAAAGGTTCCACCTGAGCTGACCAAACACAAAACTATAAAACTCCTAGAAGACAGCATAAGAGAAAACCTAGACCCCCTTGGGTATAACACTGACTCTTTAGATAGAGTATCAAAGGCACAATCTATGAAATAAGTAATTGATGAGCTGCAGGTCATTCAAATTAAAAACTCTTGCTCAAGGCAAGGTAACATTTTGCAAATGTCAGGAGAATGAGAAGACAAGCCATAGACTAGGAGGAAATATTTGCAAAATAGACATCGGATAAATAATTGCTATCCAAAATGTACAAAGAACTCCTAAAACTTAACGATAAGAAAACTAACAATCCAACTTGTAAGTGGGTAGAAGACCCAAACAGGCACCTCATCAAAAAAGATGTACAGGTGGGGCAAGGTGGCTCACACCTGTAATCCCAGCACTTTGGGAAGCCGAGGTGGGTGGATCACCTGAGGTCAGGAGTTCGAGACCAGCCTGGCCAACACAGTGAAACCCCATCTCTGCTAAGAATACAAAAATTAGCCAGGTGTGGTAGTGCACACCTGTAATCCCACCTACTCAGGAGGCTGAGGCAGGAAAATCGCTTAAACTTTGAATGCGGAGGTTGCAGTGATCCGAGATCGCACCACTGCACTCCAGCCTGGGCAACAAGAGCAAGACCGCATCTCAAAAAAAAGATGTACAAATGCAACATCACCTGCCATTAGGTAATTGTAAGCTAAAGCAACAAGGAGGTACCACTGCATACCTAAAACAGCCAAAATCCACAACACTGACAACACCAAATCCAAATGCTTCTTTGGAAGACAATCTGGCAGTTCCTTACAAAACTAAGCATACTCCTACCATACAATGGAGCAATCACACTCCCTGGTAGTTATTCAAAGGAACTGAAAACTTATATCCACAAAAAATATGCACATGAATGTTCATAGAAGCTTTATTCAACATTTTCAAAATTTGAAAGCAACCACAGTGTCCTTCAGGAGGTAAATGGATACATAAACTGTGGTACATTCAAATAACAAAATAGTACTCAGAGCTAAAAAGAAATGAGCTATCAAGCCGTGAAAAGACATGGAGGAATCTTAAGTGCATATTTCTAAAAGAAAGAAGCCAACCTGAAAAGACTCCATGCTGTATGATTCCAACTCTATGACATTCAGGAAAGATGAAATCATGGAGACAGTAAAAGGATCAGTGGTTACAAGAGAAAGAGGAGGGGAGGAGAGGGGAGATGAATAGGGGGAGCACAGAGGACTTTTAGGGCAGTGAAACTATTCTGCGTGATGTGTTACTGACGGATCCACGTCATTAGACATTTGTCAAAATGCACAGAATGCAAAAAGCAAACATGAGCCCTAATGTAAACTCTAGACTCTGGGAGATGATGGCATGTCAAGGTAGAGCCCTCAGCTGCAGCAAAGGCATTGCCTTGCTGAGGAGTCTCCGTGTGTGAGGGCAGGGTTCCCAGAGAAATCTCTGTCCTTTCCTCTGAATTTTGCTGTCAACCTAAAACTGCCCTAAAAAAGAATATTAGTTAAAAACAAGATAAAATAAAGGCGATGTTCTGAATCTTTGTGCCCCCTCTTGAACAAAATTGGTGCAAAACGGCCTGCAGAGCTGCTGCGTCCTTTTTCACAATGTGAGGACTTTGCAGAAACAGGAGGCGGAGCTTGATTCAGGAGGTGGGGCTTGATTCAGGAGGTGGGGCTCGATTCAGTAGGCAGGGTTTGTTTCCAGAGGCGGGGCTTGATTCAGGAGGTGGGGCTTAATTAAGGAGGTGGGGCTCTTTTCCAGGGGCGGGGCTTGATTCAGGACGTGGGGCTCAGACACCAGAGGAAATCGAGGGCAAGCTAAATAAAACACAAGTGGAGAGGAGACAGCTTTCCATAAGACACACCAGCCAATGTGCCATTGTCAGTTTACCATTGCCATGGCAACAACCTGACCACTTGAAAGTTACC
Source organism: Cheracebus regulus (assembly GCA_963574635.1). NCBI lineage: Eukaryota > Metazoa > Chordata > Mammalia > Primates > Pitheciidae > Cheracebus > Cheracebus regulus. Next base: position 42,047 of record CAUYQU010070900.1, on the reverse strand, counting down.
ACTCTTCCTAGAAATGTCTGCATAATTGGCCCCTTGATTTGCATATAATTAAAATGGGTATCACTGTGCCTGCAATGCTGCCTCTGAGCTGCTCCTCTGGCTCACTGCTTATTGTGTAGCTCTGCTCTGCACGGAGCAGGACCTCGGCTCCACTGTGCACGGTCGCTTCAATACAAGGTGCTGTTCAACACCACCAGCTCGCCCTTGAACTCTTTCCTGTGCAAAGCCAAGAACCCTCGTGGGCTAAGCCCCAATTTTGGGCTTACGTGCCTTGCATCAGCACCTTCAATAAAGGGACAGGTCCTCACCCGACACCAAATCTGTTGCCTCCAGAGCTGTGAAAAATGAATTCCTGTTTTTTGTTTGTTTTTGTTTTTGAGATGGAGTCTCACTCCGTCACCCAGGCTGGAGTGCAGTGGCAGGATCTCAGCTCAGTGCAACCTCTGCCTCTCAGGTTCAAGTGATTCTCCTGCCTCAGCCTCCCGAATAGCTGGGATTACAAGTGTTTGCCACAATACCTGGCTAATTTTTGTATTTTTAATAGAGATGGGAACTCACCATGTTGGCCAAGATAGTCTCAAAATCCTGATCTCAAGTGATCCAGCCTCCCAGAGTGCTGGGATCACAGTCATGAGCCAATGTAACCAGCCCAGCAGACCTAGATAGACAATTGGTGACAAGAAGCAAGCTGTTGGTATAACCAATCCCTGGACATGTGGACGCAGCTTCAGAACCAGGTCGTGGGCAGAGGCTGGAAGCGTTGTGAGGTGTGTGCTAGGAAAAGCCCACATCATGGTGAACTGACTGTTGGGAACAATTCTGGTGAGGGCTCAGAAGGAGAGCAGGAGAGCTGCAGGGGAAGCCTCCGTCTTCTTGGAGGTGACAGAAGCAGCTGTGAATAGGAGGTCAGTAGGGATGCAGACAGGAGAGGCCGTGACCGTGCAGTCTCAGACAGAGGAGGAGCACCTACTGGAAACTGGAGGAAAGGCCATCCTTGTTACTGAGTGGCAGAGCACTTGGCTGAATTGTGTCGTGTCTGGGTGTGCTCTGGAAGGTGGAACTTGCATGCAATGAAACAGGATACCTGGCAGAAGAAATTGCTAAGCCGTGTTGAGAGTGAAGCTTGGCTTCTTTTCATGCTTGTCGTAAAAGGCCAGAAGAGAGGAATACTTTAGGCAGGACTACTTTAAAGGTGGAATTTCTAATCAAAAAGAAGCAAAACTTTAACTTTGGAAAATCCATAGCCTCTCCTCATTGCAAAGAATGAGAAAGTGTATTCAGGAGAAAACCCCCAAGCTGTGGCCGCATCTCCCTCCAAGGAGGAGATAGTTCGGCCATCTACACGCAAGCCAGGAGCAGTCGCCTAAGACAGCGGAAGAGTTGGACCCGAGCACGGTCAGAGGTTCTGCAGCTGTACCTCCCATCACAGACCTGGAGTGTCAGGGCCTGGGGGACAAGATGGTTCAAAAGGGGCTGCCCGAGGTTAGATTCCACTGGGCCAGACCTGGCAAAAGTCACACTGACCCTGCTCTGGGGGGACCTGGGGGGTGAAGCTTTGCTGTGTCTGCATGGTGCTATCTTTGCCAGTTTGCACAGTGCATCAGCCATGGAGCTGTGTTTCCAGAAGTCACCTAGATTTCTAAAGACAGAGCCAGCTGGGGACGCAGGTTCATGACCCACAGCATAGGCAGGGCATGACTTCAAGGTCTGGCCCCACGGAGAGGCCCACAGAGGTAATGCCTGCTGGAGCCATGAGGCAGGGCTCCCTGTCCGTCCCAGACCAGAAGAACCACTGGCTTGTGATTCCAGCCCAGGAGAGTCACCAACGCCCAGTTCCAACCCGTGTGAGCTGCCACCCAGCAAGGTCACGGGGCAGTGCCCGAGGAACCTTGGGGCCCAGTCGCTGCCCCCGTGTGTGCAGAAGGAGGAACCATTATTCTTGGGTCTATGATTTGTCTGCCTCGATGGCTTTCAGGCTCCTACCTTCTTTGTCTCTTTTGGAATGGGAGTGCCCATCCTATGCTTGTCCCGCCATGGAAGTTTGGAAGCACGGCGTGCTTGACCTCACAGGCCCATGGCTGGAGAGAAATTTGCCTCAAGATGAATTGTACCTTCAGTCTCACCCATACCTGATCTAATAAAGGAAAAAAAAATAAACAGGATTTGAGAGCTCCTTGGCTGCAGGGAAAATGTTCAAAATGTAACGTGAAGTGACAGAGCGAGTTGCTAACACAGCCAATGGGCGATGGGCACTGACTGGCACGTGGGACCAGCGCTAACTGTGGACCAGACCGGGGCCAGGCACGGAGGGTCCCAATGCAGGGTGAGTGTATGTGTGTATGTGTGAGAGTGTGTGAGACAGTGTGTGTATGTGTGTGCGTGACTGTGTGTGTGTGTGAGAGAGAGTATGTGTGAGAGGGCAAGAGTGTGAGAGACAGATTGTGTGAGACAGTGTGTGTGACAATGTGTGTGTGAGTTTGAGTGTGTGAGAGTGTGTATGAGAGGGTGTGTGTGAGTGTGGGTGTGTGTGAGTATATGAGAGAGGGTGTGTGTGTGAGAAAGGGTGTATGAGTGAGAATGTGTGTGTGTGAGACTGAGAGAGGTTGAGTGTGAGTGTGGAACCGGAATGGAGTGTGCATGAACGGCATTTGAACTCCGAGACGAACCCTATGTGAATCCTGCTCTGAGCCGGCATAGCCGTGCACACTTGCCCTAAGCTGTTTCTGCAGTGTGAGTCTTTGGTGGATGGACGTCGGGAAGAGCCTCCTCAGAAGCTGCTGTGAGGCCCCTGATAAAATGCAGATGAGACTCTGCACACCATGGAGTCTGGGCAATTGCGCTCCCTACTTTCCAGTGAGAATCACTTGGACTCAGTCAGTGTCCATCCAGAATCGGTATCAGCACAACACAAACCTTCTAAGGCCGCAGGACCCAGAGTGGGAGCTTGGGAAAGCCAAGAATGGAGGCCATGAGGGTGGGAGCCATGGAAAAGGAGAGAGGGAAACGCACTTCCGGTGAAAATCTTCCCCGCTTTCTTTCCTCCCCATCCTTTCCCCTTCTTTTTCCCTCCCTTTCCCTCCTTTCCCTCTTTCTTTCCTCTTTTTCTTTCTTTTTTCTTTCTCTCTCTGCCTTTCCTTCCTCCTTCCCTCTGCCTTTCCTTCCTTCCTTCCTTCCTCTCTGTCCATCCTTCCTGCCCTCCTTCCTTCCTTCCTCCTTCCCTCCCTCCCTCCTTCCTTCCTCCTTTTCTTCCATTCTTTCTTTTTTCTCTTTCTTTCCTCTTTTCTTTCTTCTATTTCTTTATGTACTCACACACCCATCCAGTGTCCACTGTTCCCCAGGTCTATACCACGTGTAAAATATGCAGATGGCTCAGTCTAACCTTGAGGAACACCACTTGGAGGCATAATGGCTTTTGTCAGCGGGGGATGCCCGTTCACGTCCACTGAGTTGTGTCTGCCTTCATGCGCTCAGCAGAATCCCAGCCACACTCACATTCCCACAGGGATGCTCCCCCAACCTCGTCCCTCCGGGTCTCTCTCCTGCAGCCCTCTGTGCTTAGATGTGGAAGGCTGGCCTTCCGTGGCCTTCACAGTGGTAGCCTAGTTGTTCCCTGGCCGATGGAGGCCCAAGGAGGCCACTGCTTCTCCGTGGCCTTCCTCTCTCATCACTGCGCTCTGGGCTGGAGCCCACGACGTCCTGCCTGCCAGGTAAAGGGCCCTGGAGAACATGACATGTCTTCACTGTCACGGAGAACTCACACAGCCACTGACCAGACAAGAGTTCCTCATTTCTCTCCTGGCTCTGCCAGAACACGGAGCTGACCCCTGAGTGCTTCTGGGGACCGCCCTGGCCGTGGTGCTGGTGGCCCAGAGCAACACCCACCATCACGCACCACACCAGCAGGCTTTTCCTCCAAGAAGAAAGGGGCAGTAATGGAAGGAAGGATGATCCAGTCTTTGTCAGGAAATGGCAATGGTGCAGGCCCCCAGCAGGCCTGTGGGTTCCCATAATTACGGGGCTCCTCGAAGAAAATCCATCTAAGCAAATTTCAGAAGAGCCAGCCCCCTGGCTGGGAGCTGCCCAGGCCATTTGTCATGACTTCCTCCTGATAAGGCCAGTGCTTCATCCAGGAAGAATGTGGCCCGGGCGTTCCCAGCCTCTTTGGGGGCCATTCCGAAGGTGGGAGCTGCGGACCTCTCAAGAGCACAGACGGGGCCCCCGGCTCTGCTTGCAGAAATTCCACTGCCGGTCTGGGCAGTGAATCATGCTCAGGGTTTGGAAAAAGTTGCAGCATCAAAGCCAACTGAGGTTTGGGGCTCATCCCAGATGTGGTGTCTGGGCTGGGGGAAGGGCGATGTTCCCTGCGGAGGCTTCCCTGTAGGCCCCATCTTGGGACGGGGTGGGGGTGGGGGCTGTCAGCTAACGATGGGACTTAGTCACTGGTCAATGTTCCCAGGAACCTGGATTCCTCCAGCTCACCAGCGCAAACCACAAACAGCCTCTGCCTCCTGGTTCTACATTCTTTAATGGGCCTCAAACAACTTCTACGAGTGTTCCCAAACACCCAGAACAAAACTGTTCTCAGCAAGCACACTAACCCTCTTCCATCACCCCAAACATGCAGAATGGTGGTGACACTAGGAGCAGGGAGCTGGGGGGTTCTTGTTACCAAATAGTCCCGCAGGACCTGCGCCTACTCTAGAAATTTCCACCATCAGGGTCTGCTCCCGTGTGACCTGCTGGAGACACGCACACGTTTTTCCACTTTAGAAGCGAATGTGCAAGACTTCGTGTGGAAGTCATTCACCGCCGCCACCTCACCCCACAGCCTCCTTCGCAAGTGTTCACATCTTGCTCTCTGGCACAGCTGGACTGCGCCCCTCAGCGGTGTGTTTCCAGAAAGGTGTGATGTGGCTAGGAGAATGTCCTTCTACGGACATCACGCACTGCTGGCTGCTCACTGGGTGCAGAAGTTAGGGCCACTGTCTCCGTCCTTCAGTGTCTGCCGGAATGTGGCTCCTGTGGCATTCATTTCACACTGCAGAGAGATCTTGGGACCAAACTGATTCCGCCCCTTTGTCAGTGAATTTTCTCTCCCTCTCAAGAGGACATGAACTCTAAGAACGAGGTTTTCGTGGTTCCCATAAGAAATGAGAGCAGCTCAGCCCAGTTCCTCCGTAGGGTCCAGGGTCCTGCCTGGGCCTGAAAACCTGGCCTCCGACTTTGTCCTGTCAGGAAGTGGGTTTGTGGCCTTCAGCTGTCACTTCACTCATTTCTTTAGGGGGATAATAGTTCCTTCCTGTATCTGCTAGCTCAGCCATAGTCATGCTGGGAAACAAGCATCCCCCAGCGTCTCCATAGTTTAAAACAACAAGGAAGTCTTTCTTGCTCCTTATACCTGGAGGGTCAGGGGGCCATCCTGTACCTCTGGACACCTTCACGCAGTGGTCCTGGCTGCTGGAGCCTCCACCCCCTGGGAATATCGTCCATGGCCATGGGAACAGAGGAAGCAAGGGTTTCTTCTCTCCATGTCTCTGCTCAGAAGTAAAATGGTGGCTTCATTTGCAGGAGCAAGTCAAATGCCCATGCTCCACTTCAAGGGGTAGGAGGTGCTACCCCCCTGCCCAGAAACTGAGGGAGCTGGGCATTGGTGAGAAGTAGGAATGACAGCATGCTCCCTCCCAGAGTCCACGTGAGGGGCAAGGAGCCCCTGAGCCCACAGCCAGCAGCACGCCCAGTGTAGGCAAACAGCAGCACATGCAACGCCTGGGGACTCTGCCCTGGACTCCACAGTCACTGACGATTCACTACAGGAGGCTGGAAAAGCCAGAGGGGATTGATGGGGCTTTCTGCTCCAGGCTGCCAGGTAGAGCAGCTCAGAGTGATGCTCCCTGAAGGTGGCTCAGGGACACTGTGTGTGCCCAGAGGAGGAGCTCCAGGGATACTGCGTGCGCCCAGAGGAGGGGCTCTGGGGACAGAGCGTACGCCCAGAGGAGGAGGTCTGGGGACATTGTGTGTGCCCAGGGACACCGTGTACACCCAGAGGAGGAGCTCAGGACACCACATGTGCCTAGAGGAAGAGGTCTGGGGACATCACATGCACCCAGAGGGGGAGCTCCGAGGAGGGACAGCTGAGAATATGGCCTAGCCTGGCCAGCAGAACAGGGACCTTCATCCTGTTTACTTCTACATTGCCTGTGTGGGTTTTTTTTTTTCTTTTTCTTTTTCTTTATTTTTTTATAGACTGAGTCTCACTATGTTGTCCAGGCCGGTCTTGAACTCCTGGACTCAAGCAATCCTCCTTGGCCTCCCCAGTAGCTGGGACCACAGACAGGCACCACCACCCCCAGCCTGTGTGAATTTTTTCTTCTCATCTCCCTTCACTTGATGTAGGTTGAGGACTTTACTCTGTTTGGAGATCATTCATGGATGCTCCTTTGGAGAGGAACAATGTTACAACTTGGCAAAAATGGAATCATCCAATTTTCCAAGTCCCCAGGTCCTTCTGATCCTTAAGAAGCGATCTTGTTTTATCTGAAGCTCAGATGCAACAGAACTCAGGTGGGAGAGTTTGGCTTCAAGTGGAAAGCCCCGTGGAATGGGGCGCGACTACCAGCCCACCCCTTGCAAGGCAGCCAGGATTTCATTTTTATATCCTCTCTCTTTTCTTCCCTCTCCTTCTCTCTCTCCCGTTCTCTTCCTGCCTCACTCCCTTTCCCCTGTCTCTCTTCTCTCATTCTCTCTGTTTCTCTCCTCTTTGTCTTTCTCTGCTCTCCTTCTGTGTCTCTGTCTCCTCTGTTTCTCTCCTCTTTGTCTTTTCTCTGTCTCTCCTTCTGTGTCTCTGTCTCCTCTCTCTCTCTCCTGTCTCTGTGTCTCTCTCTGTGTCTGGCTTTGTGTGTGTCTCTCTATGTGTCTCTCCTCTGTCTCTCTCTGTATGTCTCTGTCTCTGTGTACATCTCTCTCTTCTCTCTGTCTCTATGTGTCTCTCTCGTGTCTCTGTGTCTCTCTGTCTCTGTGTATGTATCTCTGTCTCTGTCTCTCTGTCTCTGTGTGTGTCTCTGTCTCTGTGTGTCTGTGTCTCTCTGTCTCCATATGGGTCTCTCTGTGTCTCTCTTGTGTCTCTGTGTCTCTCTGTGTCTCTGTCTCTGTCTCCGTGTCTCTCCGTGAGTGTCTCTGTGTCTCTCCTCACTTTCTCTCTCCGTCTTCCTGTCCAGACAGCACCACATAATGTTACTTGGATCGCAGGCAGCTGCTTGTGTGATGCCTGAAGAATCCACATGTTTCTGGTGCTTTTAGGGAAGGAGGACGCCCCCCCCCCCTTTCAGGGGGACAGGGCAGAGCAAGTGACACCAGGGTTCACCCAGCCCTGGAACAGATTCCTCAGATGCCAGGGGTGCAACGCGGGGTGCCCCTCGGAGCTCCAAACCGCTCGGAGTCCAGAGACTCCCCTGGTCATGGAAAAGGAGCCTCGTGGAGGCACCAAGGTCTCTCCCTGTCCAGGAGGCTGGTAAACAAGCTGGCCGAGTCAGCGGAGCCGAGCGGGCTGATGACAATCCCAGGCCTGCTGGAACAGCCACGGCGCAGGGGGATGAAGCCGCCCGGGCTTCCCCTCCCAGGGCCTCGTGTTTTCTGCGCTGGCCTAAGTGCCTGCCTGATGGACACGCACGGTGGGTGGCTGGCTCCTGCATGGCATGGGCTGTGACCCACAGAGGGTCCCTGCCCGGGGTCCCACAGCACGGGGCCTTCCTGCTCCAAGGGAACCATCTTTGGCACTAGATTCACAAAAAGCATGCGTGTCCTGCTGCAGCTTAGGGCCCAGCAAGGGCCTGGTAACAGCTTCCCCCTCAAACTTTTCCCATCACTGGAGGCCTTGGGATGCGCCCGGGTCCCAGGGCGCAGGAGCAGAGGAGGCTGGAGACTAGAGACACAGACGTTCCTCTTGGTCTCAGTTTTATTGAACAGATTCTCGAGGCACCAAGTTTGATGATGGAAGGAAAAAGAGGGAAACGAAGTCTGCCTTTTCAGGAAAGCGCAAATTTGTACACTGCAGGTTCTCCTCCCCTGTACCATGAGGAACAGAAGAAGGGAAGGCCCCCTTATCCACAGTCAGGCAGAGCCACAGCAGGGTCTGCTCCCAGAGGGACCAAGCACGTGGGGTGGCTGAGGGGCCAGGATCTGTCTGGAAGAGGGGGGACGGCACACCCTGGACACTCCCAAGATTACAGAACATGGAGCGTTAGCAGAAAGACCACAGACGAGAGTCCAGTCTGCCCCTTATTTTACAGATGGGGAAACTGAGGCACACACAAGGAATGACTTCCACAAGCCTCCGGTTCTATCCAGTTTCCTGATCCTTATTCTAGAATTTTCTCTTTAAATCTCGGCCGCCTGGGGATAAAGCTGACTGGGGCGAAGACCAAGGGTTGTGGAGTGAGAGTGCCGCTCTCCTGCAGCCGCTGAGGTAGAGATGAGTCCCTGAGGGAGATGAGCAGTGGGTCACTCATGACCACCCTTGGCTGCCCCATGCTCCTGGATGGACAGGGTAGGAGGGCTCAGCAGAGCACTGTTAAGTGGGTCAGGCTGTCACCGCACCACTCTAGAGGACACCAGCCACAGAGTGGACAGATTCGCAGAGCTGTGCAGTACACAACCTGCACAGCCGTCCATGGTGACCCTGAGTCTAACACACCCTGGTCACTTTGCAGCCCTGTATTCAGGGTTCTCACCCTGCTTGCGGGGCCTCCGTTAACATACAGGTGAAGCATTAGGATGCTAAACCGCTGAAGACAGACACTGCAGCCCAGGCCTACACCCAGAGCCCTGGAGAAAGAAGAGACTTGCCCACCCATGGTGTGTCTGGTGCCTCGTAGGTTCAGAATCTGATTTGCTGTCCTCAGTTTAAAGGTGGACAAAACCAGGGCTCGTGGCAAGTCCACAGTGAAAACACTCAAATGCCAGGGCTCCCTGCCCTGGGCCCCTGGCCTGTGTCTGCTGAGAGCTGGGCCAGGAGCTGAAACAGCACAGTACTTCATAGGCACGCTGCAGGTGAAGGGTGACCGTGCACATCTGATGTCACTCAGGGGGGCCACCTGGAGCCTCATGCCACCTGCCGCATGTGACGAGTACATGGGCTCAGTAGCACTTGCTGGATGGAGTGTGAGCTTGGTGATTCATCCCAACTGCTCATGAAGCCCTGTATGGATCAGGATTCAACAGAGAAGCCACCAGTCGCAGACATAAAGATATCACAAAGAATTAGCTGCTGGGATTGGAGGTATATTAGCCAGATATGTATCTGTATCTCCAATAGGTTCTTCCCATATATATAGCATGTGAGTGTATATATATGTGCATGTGTGTATGTATATGAATACGTGTGTTAACATATATGAATATGTATGTGTAAATAGTATATATGAGTATGTGTACATATATATGAGTATGTGTGTATATGAATGAATATGTATGTGTGTGTATATATGAGTATATGTGCGTACACGTATGTGTGTGTATATATGAGTATATGTGTGTGTATGTGAGTATATATGTGTGCATTTATATGCAAGTATGTGTCTGTATATATGAGTATATATGTGTGCATGTCTATATGAGTATGTGTGTATATATGACTGTATGTGTGTGCATGTATAGATGAGTATATGTGCATGTGTATATGAATATATATATATGAGTATATGTGCATGTATATAAGTATGTGTGTGTGCCTGTATATATATTATTATGTGTACTTATATAGATGAGTATATATGTATGTGTATATATGAATATATGTGTATGTATGCATGAGTATATATGTGTGTGTATATATGAGTATATATGTGTGCATGTATATGAGTATATATATGTGCACACATATATGTGAGTGTATATGTTCATGTGTATATATGTGTGTGTATATATTACTGTATATGTGTGTGACTGTCTATGTGAGTATATGTGTGTATATGTGAGTATATATATGTGTGTATATATGAGTATATATGTGTGTATATATATTAGTGTATACGTGTGTGAGTGTATATGTGAGTATATGTGTGTATATGTGTATATGTGAGTATATATATATGTGTGTGTCTATATATGAGTATACATATGTGTGTATATGTGAGTATACATGTGTGTATATGAGTAGCCCCTGCCACCAAAGACAAGATCAAGCCAAGGCAACGCTCACTTGTGTACATGTGTATATACTCTTGTATACATGTACTGTGTATATGTAATCATAGTTACATGTGTACATGTATATATGAGTGTATATGTGTGGGTATATATGAGTATGTTTGTGTGTGTATATGAGTATACATGTGTGCGTGTGTATGTGCATACATAGACATAGATATGAGGAGATTTATGACTGAGACCAAGAAGTCTGACAGTCTGCAGTCTACAAGCTGTGGAATCAGGAGGGCCCCTGGGGTTTCATTCAGCCCAAGCCTGCAGGCTGGAGTACCAGGACCACGAAGGTGGAGGCCGGGGAAGATGGAAGCCCCAGCTCCGGGAGCCAGAGTGAATTCCTCCTTCCTGTCCCCTGTCTTCCTATGCCGCCCTCAGCAGCCTGGAGGATGCTCGCCCGTGCTGGGGAGGACCATGTGCTTTTCTCAGCTGCCAAGTCCAATGCTGCTTCCTTCTGGAAACACCACTAAGACACACCCAGCAATCATGTCTCACCAGCTATCTGGGCATCCCTTAGCCCAGGCAAGTTGGCCTAAAGTTCACCATCATAGGGAGCCGGGGAGGCCTGCATGAAACCCACAGGGCCCATGTCAGGAGGGGCTGCTGGATGCCCATGGGCAAGAGTGGGTGCTGTGATCCGGAGAGAATTTTGTTTCTGCTCTGAGTCAGGCTCACCCCGGTTATCCAGGACAATCTCTGTGGCAACAGGCCTTAGTCACATTTACAAATCCCTTGCCCTGCAACACCCAGGCTGGTGTTTGATGGAGTGACTGGGCGCTGGAGCCTCAGCAGGGGGCGGGGAACTGGCTGTCACAAGCCCCTGGTCAGGTGGGTCCTGGTGTGGCCTATGGTTTATGGCTGATGGAACAGAGCCCCGGAGAGGATAAAGAATGTGGCTGAGGTCCCATGGCGGGTGCCCGGCTATGCTGGGATGCGAACTCAGGGCTGCCCCAGGTGGGCATTCCTGGGCTTGATCTTGCCTTTGGTGGCAGGGGCTACTCTCGGGTGCTCTCCTTGAAGTTCACCCCTGGAAGTTCCCACACGGTTCGTCCCCCGAGAGACCAGCAGGCCAGACCCCCACAGCGAGGACAGGGTATAGCAGAACCAACCCCACCTGTCCTGGGGGCCTCCATGCCAGGGCGCCAGGGGTCTTGAGATAAGTCATGACCCCTGGGTGCAGGACGAGGGGCCCCAACAACTGAGGCAAGGGGAGGCTTCAGGCAGGGGTCACTCAGACGGGCTCAGGGTGACAAGGGCCTGGTTGGCTCGGGCCGTCATAGCCAGTTTCCACAGAGTGGGTGGCCCAAGCCACAGACATGGGTTTCTCACTGTTCTGGCAGCTCGGGGTTCAGCAGACCCAGCAACCGTGAGGCCGCTTCATGTTGGCAGGATCTCACTGTCTCTGTATCCTCTCCGGGTCCGAGGGAGGAGCAGACACTCTGGTGTCTTCTTCCCAGGGCACCCATCCCAGTGCAAGCACCCCACCCTCGTGCCCTCATCTGTCCTAATCATTTCCCTGAGGCCTCTCCTGCAAACACCATCCCACATGGGGTGAGGCTTCGGCATGGGGTGCTCAGTCCACAGGCTGAGTAGAGTGGGACCTCAGGTGAGTGGGAGGTGTGTGGGGGCTGGTGCCGGGGAGGGGAGCAGTGTGGGCTGGGCCCTCGGCAGGGCGTCTGGAGGTTCCAGGATCCAGCATGCAGCCCCAGAGGGTGAAGGTGTTGGAAGGGGGCATGAGGCCACGGAGGGTCAGCCGGTGGGAGGTTCGGACTATACCACCCTGCCTGCGCAGTGTTGGATGGGGAGGGCAGGCCCTGTGGATGCTTCACTGCATCTGCCACTCTGGGGACCAGGTGGGGCTCTCCTAAGGGAAGGGGTGATGAGCACTGGACTCCTGCAAGGAGCACCCCTGAGCCGGGCCAGCCACTCCCCCTCCTTGAGTGTAACTCCTGGGACTCCCTGGGGCCGAGCCTCTGGGCTGTGGGAGGATTCAGACCAGGTGAGGCGCTCCTCTGCTTTCTCCAAGTCCTGGCTTACCTCCCGTCCCTCCCATGGGACCCTCGAAGGTCCAGCAAGAGGTCCTGCAGCTGCCACTTAGCAGGACAGGCGAGGCCTTGCTGGCTCCCTGCAGAAGAGGAAGTGGCAGCTCTGCCCAGCGCTGCACTAGCTGCCCAGGAGCAGACGCCGGCAACCCCAGCGGAGGTGCGGCAGGGCCATGATGTCAGCCACCAGCCCCGAAGGACAGAGAGAAGGCTCCCGACAGACGCCTGATCCCAGTGCCCCACTGAGCATCACCCTAAAGCCAGCATTTGGCCTTGGGATGGCCTCAGAAGCCAACATGCAGAGCAGCCCCCACCCAGGCCAGCGCTCCCCACACAGACCCAGGGCTACCTCGGGAGGCCCTGGCGAGGCAGAGCTGGCCTGGCCCCGGGCACAGCGGGCACCCAGCCCCGGGAGGCGCTCCCTGCATGCAAGGCTGAGTCCTCAAAGGTGCTCAAGGCCCCATTTTGATTCAGTCACTCAACAAATATGAATGCAGCACATTTGATGTTACATTCCATACTGAACACGAGGGAAACCAGCCGAAAAAGAGAAAGAAAGAGACAAAGGAAAAGAGAAGAGAGGGAAGAAGGGCTGGGAAGAGAGAGAGAGAGGAAGGAAGGCAGGTGACTGTCATGGCATCTGGCCACGCTGTCATGCGGCCCTGGCTGTGTGCAGGTGCTCCAGGCACAGCCTCAGCTCAGCAGGGACCCCAGGCAGCGAGTGAGGATGAGGGTCCCGAGGTCAGCACAGGGGAAACAGGCTTCAGGGAGTAGGTGACGAAGTCCCCAAAGGGTGGCACATGGCGAGAAGGGGCAGCTAGGTGATGCAGGGAGGGGCAAGCTGTGACGTGAGTCCCTGAGGGCTGCACTGGCAGAACCCACCTAGCTCAGTCCAGCTGGGAGGGACAGAGCAGCCTAGACAGGGGCGGAGGTGGTCAGGAGAGGTTTCCCCAGGTGGAGGGAGAGCCCATGGGGAGATCAGCATGGCCGGGGCAGGGGTGTGGGAGTCAGCGTGGCCAGTGGGAGTTGAACATGGGCTGGGGGAGGTAGGCAGGTCCGGGCATAGCCCAGCCTTGTAATCTCTGCTGGCTGCAGGGTAAAGAATGGAATGAGAGGGTGAGGGTGGGGCCTCCTGACCAGCGAAGTCCATGGGGTGGAGAAGAGGGTATGGATGGGGGGTCCATGGGGCTGCAGGGGTGAGAGCAGTGGGACCTCAGACCCCCGCGGCACCTCCCCTCCCAGTCCCCCGGCCGCCCACCTCGCCCTTCAGCACGTTCATGCGGTGGTCCCTATTCCTCCCTCTGGGTGGTCCAAAGCTCCAGCAGCATCCGGAAGAACCACAGGGGAGGAGGGTGGGGTGTGACTTCACTTGAATGTGGGGTCCACCCAGCCCAGCCTCTCCCAGGTCTCAGCACGGACACACAGTGACCCTTTGCTTTCAGGAGAACCCTGTCTCCAGTAGGCTGCAGGGCCGGCCCTGGGTGGACTTCAGATCATCCAGGAGGCTTCCAGAGCCGTGGGGCAATCTGGCTCAGTGCCTGTCCTGTTCGCTGGCCACAGCACTGTCTACATGGGGCACCCCGGGACCCCCATCCGAGAACCCTGAGTCCTGGGCCCAGTGACGCACAAGCGTGGCCTGAGTCTGGGAACCCCAGGAGGCCGTAGAGGCTGGGCCGGGAGGGGCAGCGAGGCCAGGCGAGGATGCTTGCACAGTGAGTCAGCACAGATGTGGCTGTCGTTACACACTTGTCCACGGAGGCAAGAAAAGGCCGCTGCCCCCAGTATCCCCGCACCCTAAACCAAGGGGAGGCCCTGGGAGGGGGCGGGGAGCCCAGCTATACACACACAGTCCTCGGAAACGCACTGCCCATGGGCCGGGGCCAGTCTGAATTAGTGGACATCTGAAATGAAGAAAGTTCTATTTTGTTCTCAGAACTCAACTCTGCCGGAACCACCAGCCGCAGAGAGAGTGCGCCGCTGGCCGCCAGCTCAGCCTCTTGCTAGGCCTGCCTGGAGGAGCAGATATAAATAACTTGCTTTCAGAACCAGAGCGTTCGAAGGGACACAATTAAAGGCACCTGAAAGCTGGCTCTCTCAGGCTGGGCACCGTGACCTCAGGGTCACCACCCGCTCTGTGGCCAACTAGAGCACCTGGCTTGTTAGGCCAAGGCTGCCACAGCCTCTGGGTGCGGGGAGTGGGCTCTGCTGGGGAGTCCTCATGCTGTGGATCCGGGGCCCCGAACGTCGGAGCTACCTCTCCAAGGGCTGCTCCCACAGCGGCTGCGCTGTTTTTCAAACAGAAAAAACCACTCAGATATTCTCCTGTGGCTAATTCATTCCAGAAGGCACCAGACTGAATATTGCTACTGTAAATAGATTTCTTCATTATCCTGGGGCCAAAAGACTAAGAAAAAAAAGAAAACCAGGAAAGAGTCAGTAAGGGTCTGGGCTCCCAGCAGGTCCCTAGCAGGGTGTGGGCGGATAGGCACAGGGGAGGCTGGGGCCAGCGGCGCGCTCTCTGGGGGATGTCATCTGTGGCCGGGTTTATTAAGGTGCTCACCTGGCTGGAGAGTTCTGGGCTGTGCTTCTGTGAGAACCATGTCAGGAACAGGCCAACACTTAAACACCCCAGGAGGGAGTGCATTGTGCACTGTTTCATGGTGGGACCCGGAAGTTAGTTTATGGAGGTAACCAGGTGATAATACAGAAAGGTCAGTGCCATTGAAAGAAGAGTTTATTGCTCACAGCTCCACAAAAAGGGAGGTATGCCATGCCACGCAGGGTCACCTGGGGAGGTACGCCATGCCATGCAGGGCCACCTGGGGAGGTACGCCATGCCATGCGGGGCCACCTGGGGAGGCTCCAGGGTCAGTCAGAAGGCTGCAGGAGTGAGGGGAGAGCATGTCCCAGGGTGCACACAAGTCACAGTGAGCACAGGACCAGGCAGTTTGAGTAATTTTGGCAGGCTGTGGCCTACAGGGATGGTCTCTAGTTGCCTGGCACCCAGCCATGGGGTGATTTAGGGCAGGGAAAATATTAGTTTGGGATGTGCGAGTCAGATGAAGGAGGTGGTTGGGGACACGGGCTCTGGAGAGGTTGGTTTGTACATGAAAGGTGTGTCTGCAGGCACGTTGCTTGCTGGCTCTAGGAATTAGCCCACCCTGGGAGGAGCAGTCCTTCCAGGATTAGAAAGGCCCCAGGATGTCAAAACAACATAAAATATAGAAGATAAGAAACACGATCGCTTCTGGTGCCCTGGGGAGCAGGTGGCCGCTCCCTGCTCCTGGGAACTGCCACCCCCATCTCGGAGAGCCCCTTCCCTCTCCATGGAATCCTAGTCTCCTTGGAAGGCCTTCTTCTCTGGATGGTTCATCGCTACCTCTCCTGGGGACCTGGTCTGCGGTGATCCACTCCTATCACAGACATTCCTGGATGGTCTCTTGGTGACATGCTCAGGCTGAGGGTTTGGTCCCTGCCTCTATCTCGCCCGCTCTCCCGAGCACCATGCCTGTGTGTGGATGCCCCCAATGGCCTCTCTCGGTGGGCAGGCCCTCTGTTCTCACCATGCCCAAGTCAGAGCCAGGGTCTTCCTCACCTCCACCGCCCCTTGTCCACACCGCCCCGAACCCACTGCTGGGCCCGCCCCCTTCCTGCATCCACATTAGTCCTTGCCCTGGCCGCGGCTTCCGGCACTGCCTGTCTCCCCAGTTCCAGGCTTGGTTCCTTCTCCACCAGCACCAGAGCAATTTTTCTGGAGTCCCTACCAAAAAGTCAGGCATGTGCACAGCCTTAGAGTCAACGAGTGCCTCCTTGCCTCCTGCAGCGGGGCCAGTCCCAGGCATGCAAGAACACTTGGGGGCTTTTGATTGCTCCCAGGATCCCTGAGCTCGGCTGTGCTTGCCTGGCTGACCCACCTCCCAGCCGGCCTGTCCCTTCCCCAGCCCAGCAGAACCACCCTTGACTGGGCACCACGACATATGCCTGTAGTCCCAGCTGCTCTGGAGGCTGAGGTGGGAGGATTGCTTGGGCCCAGGAGTTTGAGTCCAGCCTAGGCGACATAGCAAGAGCCCGTCTCAGACAGAAAGAAAGATCAAGAACCATCCTTGGCTCCCTGGAACTCAGGCTGTGCCTGATGGCCTCTGGGGCTTCGCTCGGGCCTTTCCTTCAGATCCCCACACCCCAGCGCCTCTGCTCTTGCCTGGCCGGCTAAGCTGTCCAGGCCCTTGAAGTTTACTGGAGTCTCCTAGTTACTCAAACTGTCCTCCAACAGTGATGCCTTCTTACATGACAATTTTACCCTTCCCAGATATGCAAAGTGGCCCTGGTGATGCCCCTGTCCCCAGGATGTGCTTATTAGGGAGGAGAAGGTCACCATGGGAGCATTCCCACACGCCAGCAGTGGGGAGCCTCGGAAGCCTCTTTGGGAGGGAGGAGGCTGCCGCCAGGAGGAGGTGGGTGGAATGGGCTGTGCAGGCCGAAGAGACAGCAGCAGGAGGTGGGCTCTGAGGGGAGCAGCAGCCTCCACCCTGGACCCCTAGGAGTACGCAGGTGAGGGGCAGGCAGAAAGATCAATGCAGGGCACTGCCTGGGGGCTTGGACCTCCCAATTCCACAGACCCTGGGAAGCCTTGGGAGGCATTGAGCAGGGACCAGATAAAATCAAAGCCCTATTTTGGGAAGAATTAGACAGACGAGACAGGGGCAGCGTTTTGGCCACACACCCTCATCCTCTGGACTGCACAACCCAGGTGACCTGAATGGATAGCCATGGCCAGTTGGCCTGGCCTTGTCCCCACTAGGAGCAGGCCCAAGAGGACGAGATACAGCTGCTGGCACTTGGGAGCCACCAGCCATAGGGCTCGCAGGCTGGGGAGGCACACATCCTCCATCCTGGGGCCTCGGGGCACCCAGCAGCGAGCCTGCAGGCTCACTGCTGGGCCTCCCTGCCAATATCCGTGTCCCAGCTCCCTAGGAGGGGGCCCGTGGTGGAGAAGACACCCCAGGGAGCCAACCACATCCTTCCCCTTCCCCAGCCCAGCAGAGGCCTGGGTTAATCCCTGTTCGTGTTGGTAGCCACTGAGTTCAGGGTAGCTTATTGGTGGAGCAGATGCTAGATCCCTCATTAGTGGGGCTGGGGGTGGTGGAGGCCAGGAAAGCAGACGGCCCAGCTGTGTTACCACGCGTTTGACCCGCACGATCCAACTCAGCCTGGGAACTGATGGAAGTCGGGAAGCAGACCGCGAGTGCTGATGACTTGACCTTGGGCCTCCACCGGCCGGAAGAGGCTTGATCACTCTGCCTGTTTTCAGAAATTGCACTCAGGACCAGGCACCTGGCTATAACTTCACACTCCTGAACCAGACTCAGCTCAAAGAGAGTCCAGTGGGGTAGTTCCTTGCCTTGTCTCCCGGCTAGGCAGTGCCCAGAGGCCGCTTGGCCCTCCTCGTCAAGTGTCGGGGCTTTGAGCCTCACCCTACTATGCCTGTGACGTGGATATTAGAAATGTTCTTGAGGTTGACCAGGCACAGTGGCGCACGCCTGTAATCTCAGCACTTTGGGAGGCGGGCGGAGTACTTTAAGTAGGGAGTTCCAGACCAGCCTGGCCAACATATGAAACCCCGTCTCTGTCCCAACAGCAGCAAATCTGGCACGCAGTAGGTGCTTGCCTTAGAGGCCCAGGTGCACGTGTGCCTGGCTATGCCTCCTGCATCTGACCTGGGGCTCTCTGAGAGAAAGGGCTGGGCCTGTGCCTTTAGATTATTCACTTCTGCCTAAGTGGGGACCTACAGCTCCCCCCAGACTGTTCAGTTAAGCACCTGCTGTAAGCCAGGCTTGCTGCTGTGAGGACAGAGGTGAGCCAGTCGTGGCTCCTGCCTTGCGGGAGGCTGACGCTCTCACAGAGGAGACGAACTCACACCTATGGCTGGTACTGGTACCATCCCCGGCCTCCTTACCCTGATAGCACCAATTCTGTTTGGGGGGGAATGCGTCTAGCTAAAATGCTCAATTTCCCAAGCTCCCTTGCAGCTTCAAGGGGCATGTATCACAGTTCTGGCCATCAAGAAGCGCACAGGCTGGGCGTCATGGCTCACGCCTGGAATCCCAGCACTTTGGGAGGCTGAGGCAGGAGGATCACGAGGTCAAGAGATTGAGACCATCCTGGCCGACATGGTGAAAGCTGGTCTCTACTAAGAATACAAAAATTAGCCAGGCATGGTGGCGCACACCTGTGGTCCCAGCTACTGGGGAGGCTGAGGCAAGAGAATTGCTTAAACACAGGATGCAGAGGTTGCAGTGAGCTGAGATCGCGCCACTGCACTCCACCCTCTGCAACAGAGTGAGACTCCATCTCAAAAAAAAAAAAGTTATTGAGGTTATTCTAGAAAAAAAAAAATCCAGAAAATGAGAAACAGCAGACTTCCCATATTGCAAGTCCCTCCAGGAAACTGGGAGCCGCTCTGAGACTTTTGCTGGAGACAAGCAGATGACTGTTTCAGCAGGGGTGAGAAACTAGAGTTGCTGGAAAGCAGGAGGAAAGGCCTGAAGCCTTGACCCGGCCCTTGCCGACTCCACCTCCCACCCTGCCTGCAGGGTCCCCTTCCCTGATGGCACTGGCTTGCCTGGGAGAACCTGCAGCTCAGGTCAGCTCTAAAGTGGAGGGAACTCGAGCTAGAGCTAGAATTCTGGACCTAATGATGAAGGTTTGGGACCATTTCCTAAGAAAAACTCCAGCTGTTTAAGCACACACACACCCAGCCTGTCCCACGGGCTGCCGGTGGCTCACAGACCCTCTGAAGCCCAGCCCCACCCTCCGAGATCCTAGGTGCTTCTCCTGGCATGCAGCCAGCTTCTAGTCACCAGGGAGGCCGTGGTAAGACAGGATCCGTGGTGGCAGCATCCCAACTCCCACTCCCACTTCCTCGAGGGGCTCCCACATCCCAGGACAGCCCATGCAGAAGGCAGGGTCAGGGCCCCCAGAAGTCACTCCTGTGTTCTCAGGTGAGATGAGGTGATGTCACCCGCATCTGAGCTCTGCCCAAGTCAGAAGCTCCACGGCAGGTCCCTTGGAGCCCAGGACCAGGGGGTGCCGTCACCTGCTGCTGCGGTGATTGTGCTTGTCCCATGCCAGGCCAAGTGGCATACGCTACCTCCCCAGCACACGGAGAAGGCAGATGTGTGGCATCTGCCTTCGACCCATTGCCTTCTTCCTAGAGGTCGAGAAGACACGCTGGGGGATGGAAGGTGCCTCTGAGGCCACAGTCCACATCCGCTTTTGGAATCCCCAGTGCAGTGCCGGACACGGCTCCAGCCAGAGGCAGAATCTGTTGGCCTTTGCTGTGCAAGACAAGACCAGCTGCTCCACAGACTTGCAGAGGGGGTGCCCAGAGTGGCACTGTGGGTATCTGGGCACAAGAGACTCAGGGTAGGGCAGAGCTTGAAGAGCCGTGGGGACTGCTGAGCAGATCTTCCAACAAGCAGCACCCAGGGACGGTGATACCAAGTTGACCCACTCGCCCAGCAGACCTTGCCCCTGCCCCTTGTGCTCTGGGCAGCCGGCAACTTACTCTCTCCATGCCTCCTGCTCTCCTTATCAGTAGGATACCTCCGAGACCCACCCTGACACTAACGGGTTAAACGACAGAGCCCGTGACGCGTCCAATCAATGGAAGCCTCTAGTTGGTACTTGCAGAAGGTTCTAGAGCTTGCTAGCCTTTCCACACTTTGCCAACACTGACATGCAGGTGATTAGCGCCATGCTGCTGTCTCTCTGCTGGGCACTCGGCTTCTGGAGAATGGAGGCTGGCTGCCTGGTAGGGTCTGGCCACACTCTAGTGACTCTGAGGATATTCACTGAATGAATGAATGAATGAGCTTACTAGAAGAGAACTAGGTCCATATGCAACAGGGTAGATCACTGTTTTCAGTCTCCCTCCCACTGTCACCGAGGTTTGCCACATCCTATGAGCGCCTCCCATATCTCTGCTGGTTCTGCCTTACAATGTATCATGAGCTGTCTTGGAAGGCCTTCATGTGCCTCCTCACGAAGGGTAACCCTTGTCCCAGCTTCTGACACCATAGAATCAAATGTGCTTTTTTTTTTTTTAGACAGAGTCTCACTGTGTTGCCCAGGCTGGAGTGCAGTGACCCAATCTCAGCTCACTGCAACCTCTGCCTCCCAGGTTCAAGTAATTCTCCCTCCTCAGCCTCCCAAGTAGTTGGGATTACAGACACCTGCAATCACGCTTGGCTAGGTTTTGTATTTTTGTAGAGATAGGGTTTCACCATGTTGCCCAGGCTGGTCTTGAACTCCTGACCTCAGGTGATCCACCCACCTCAGCCTCCCAAAGTGCTGGGATTACAGGAGTGAGCCACAGCACCCGGCCAAAATGTGCATATATTTGAACTCATACAAACAAAATCATATAGCACATGTCTGCTGGTTTGTTTTTCTCTCTGCCTAAAGCCTTTTCCCTCTCCATCCTGTTTACAAGACTGAACCACATGGGTCCATGAGGCAGGCAACACTCTGTCCATTCTTGTGACACAGTATTCTCCTGCAGAACACAGCAATTTGTCAGCCATTCCAATATTCAGGGACATTTTGGGATTTTCCCAGTTTGGGGTCTTCAAATAAGCTACGATGAACATTCTTGAACATACATTTTGTTAGACAGATGTGCACGTGTCCACCGAGTACCTGCCAAAGAGTGAAATGCTGGGCCACAGCACTTACTTGTTTTTAACTTCAGTGAAAATGTCCAAGTGCAGCCATTCACATGGCCACTGGCAGTGGGCAGGGGTCACGGCAGCCCCACATTCTCATCAACACATGGTTTTTCAGTCCAGATTTTCTTGTGTGTGTGTGTGTGTTTTTTTTGAGACAGTCTCACATTGTTGCCCAGTCTGAAGTGCAATGGCATGATCTTGGCTCACTGCAACCTCTGCCTCCCAGGTTCAAGCGATTCTCTTGCCTCAGCCTCCTGAGTAGCTGGGATTACAAGCGCCCGTCATCTCACCTGGCTAATTTTCTTGTGATTTTAGTAGAGATGGGGTTTCACTATGTTGGCCAGGCTGGTCTCCAACTCCTGATCTTATGATCCACCAGCCTCGGCCTCCCAAAGTGCTGGGGTTACAGGCATGAGCCATCGTGCCCAGCCGTCTGTCATGTTTAATTTGAGCCATTTTGGAGTAGTATGTCATTGTGTTTTGTTTTGTTTTAAGTATTTACTGAGGTGAAATTCACATAACATAAAATGAACCATTTTAAAGTGAACAATCTCATAGCATTTAGTACATTCACAATTTATGCAACCACCACCCATATCGAATTCCAAGACTTCTCTACCACTCCAGAGTAAAACCCCTCAGCCATTAAAAGCAGTTTCTTCTCATCCCTCTTACCCCCAGCCCCTGGCAAACACCAATCATTCTGTCTCTAGAGGTTTCTCCCATATAGATTTCATATCGATGGGATCATACGTGGCCTGCTGTGACTGTCTTCTGTCACTGAACATGGTGTTTTCAAGGCTTATCCGTAGGGCAGCAGGTGTCAACACTTCCTTCCTCTTTATGGCTGAATACTGTCCCACCATGTGGGTAGACCACAGTTTGTGTTATTGTGGTTCCAGCTTGCAACTCCCTGACGACTGATGACGTGTGGCACTCTTTCACATGCTTGTTGGCTGCTTGAACGCCCTTTTTCTGAAGTTCTTCTTCAAGTGTCCTGTCCATTTTTCTACTGAGACGTGGGTCTTTTTCACAGACGTTGGCCAGAGGCTTTATACACTCTGGACTCAAGTCCCTGGTCAGTTACTTGTGTTGTAACTATCTTCTTCCACTTTGTCGTTCTCATGTTCATTCTCCCAGCGGGTCCACAGACCTGCGGAGGGGAGGCCCAGGGTGGTGCTGTGGGTATCCGGGCACAGGAGACTCGGGGTGGTGGAGAGCTTGAAGAGCCGTGGGGATGTCTTTTGACATGCAAAATTTCCTAATTTTAATGTAACCCAATTTTCAATATTTTGCTTTCTGGCAGTGCTTTCTATGTCCTGTTTAAGAACACATACCTACCCCTACTGTCATCAAAGTGCTTGTGTTATCTTCTAGAAGATATATTGTTTTATGTTTCACATTTAGCTCTACAAACCACCCAGTAACATAAATTTCTTTTCTTTTTATCTTTTTCTCCCCATATGACCCAAATGATTGAACACCATACTTAAAAAAATATCCTTTTCCCATTGCTCTTCAGAACCAGCTAATCATAAGTGAAGGGATCACATAGGTGGGTCTGTTTCTGTACCCAACTCTGCTCCATTGGTCCATGTGTCTGTTCTTGAGGAAGTATCACACTATCTTACTGTAGTTCTATATCATATTTTAGCATGCAGTCAAGTAATCCTCAATATTTTTTCTTTGTTAGGATTGTCTGGGCTGCCCTTGGCCCTTCAGATGTCCATACAAATTTTAGAATCAGCACAGAAATTTCCACAAAATGTATGCTAGGGTTGGATTTCAATTCCGTTGAAAGTAGGTACATTTGGTGATGAATTAACATCTTTACATAAGTGAGTCTTCCATTCATGAATATGAAACATCTCTCCATTTGTTTGGGTTGTCTTTCATTTTTCTAAATGAGGCTGTAGTTTACTATGCAGGTGTCTTTTATATCTTTTAATGCCTTTGTTCTTGGAAAACTTTATGTATTTTAATACCGTTATAAATGGTATCTTTAAAATTTATTAAACATCAGTTAAGGATATAGAGAAACACAATTGTTTTTCATCTTGACATTATATTCAGCAACTTTGCTGAATTCACTTATTCTGATAGTTTATATAGTCTTTTGGATTTTCTATGCATAATACTCATGCAGTCTGTGAATAATACTTTTATTCCTTCCTTCCTCATCTTTGCACCTTGTGTTTGATTTTCTCTGAAACCTCCAGTGCAGTCTGGAAAGATATGGTGGTAGCAGACAGCTTTGTTTCAGTCCCAGTTTCAGAGGAAAATTTCAGTACTTCACTGTTGAGTAAAATATTTGCTACAGATCTTTTCATTTTGTTGGTTGATTGATTTGAAAATTCTCTTTTCAGATTAAGGAAGTTTCTTGTATTTCTGGATTATCAATAAATAATAGCTTGTTTCTTTCTCCTTTATACTGTTACTGTAGTGAATTTCATTTCTTAAATATTTGAATGCTAAAATACCCTTGTTTAATACTTTTCTTGGTTATGATGTATTTGCCTTTTATTATTCCACCAGATTAAATTTGTTAATATTTGATGAGAATTTTCACATTTCTGTTCACAAGAGAGATTGGTTTACACTTTTTCTTTTGTATAACATTCTTATCAGATTTGATGTCAAGGATATGTTGTCTGCATAAATGGAGTTGAGAACATTCCATCTTTTTCTATTCTCTGAAAGAATGCATGAAAGCCAAGGAGTAGTCTTCTATGAATATCGAAAAGGATTGACTAGTCATGCCATCGGCCTGAAAACCTTCTATAGGGACATTTTAAATTAAGAATTTCATTTCTTTACTATTTAAATTAAATTTTACTTCATTTCTCATATCTGTTTTGGTAAGTTGTATTGTCTTTAAGAATCTGTCCATTTCATCTGAATCTTTAAATGTATTGACATAAAATTGTTCAATATATTCCCTTATTATCCTTTAATGTCTGTAAAATCTGTAGTGATGTCCCGTTGTTTTTCTTCCTGATGTTGAATTTGTGCTTCTCTCTCTCATTGGAAGTTTATTGACTTTAATAGTCTTTTCAAAGAATCAATATTTAACTTTGTTGATCCATGCTATAATACATTTGTTTTTCTGCTTTTTTTTTTCCATCTTTTTTGGGATTTGATTGAAGATACTGTTCTAGATTCTTGAGATAGATACTTATATCATTATTTTCAAGTTTTCTTCTTTTCCAAACATACGTTTGTTTCTCTGTAAACTTTCCTGTAGGTGTAGCTTCAGCTGTATCCAAAATTGTAAATATGTCATATTATCCTTTGTTTTTGATTCAAAATATTTTTAAATCTCCATTTCTCTTTCTTCTTTTATCCACTTTTCAAAGCATTTTGGTGAATTTCCAAATATTTAGAGATTCTCTAGTTATATATTATTGATTTCTAGCTTAATTCCACTGTGGTCAAGGGAATATACTCTGTATTACTTCAGCTATGGGCTGGCTTGGTATCAGTTTTGGAAAGTCGTCTAGTGCACCTGAAAAAGGATGTGTATTTGTCAGTTGCTGGAGTAGTTCTCTATATGTCAACAAAGTCATATTAGCAGCGTTTTTCAAAGCATTTGTTTTCTAATTTTTTTTTGTTTTATTAGAACAATCAAATTACTGATAGGGTGTGTTCAAATCTCTCACTAATAGGTACATGCAAGTTTGGAATTGTATCTTCCTAGTAGGACCTGATCCTTTCATCATTACAATCACTCTTAATCTCTGGCAATCTTCCTCCTCCTCCCCCTCCTTCTCCTTCCTTCTTCTTTCTTCTCCCCTACTCTTCCTCTTCTCCCCTCCTTCTTCCCCCCTTCCCCTTTCCTTCTACCTCCTTCTCCCCCTCCCCTTCCCCGGCTCCTCTCCCTTCCTCTCCCCTTCCCTCCTCCTCCTCCTTCTCCTCCTCCTTCTTCTTCTTCTTCTTCCTCTTCTTCTTCAGATAGGGTTTTTCTCAGTTACCCAGGTTACAGTGCAGTGGCATGATATAGCTCATGGGTTCAAGCCATCCTCCCCACTCAGCCTCGTGCGTAACTGAACTACAGTCACACACTGTCATGGCTGGCTAACTTTTTACGTTGTTTGTAAAGACAAGATCTCACTATGTTGCCCAGGCTGGTCTTGAACTCCTGGCCTCAAGCACTCCTCCTTCTGCCTCAGCCTCCCGAAGTGCTGGGATTATAGATGTGAGCCACCATGCCCAGCTAGCAATACTTCTTTACTTTACCACAACTACAGTAGCTTTCTTAGAGTTACTATTTGAGTGGTGTATGTTTGCCATGCCTTTGCTTTCAACCTTTCTAAATCCTTATATTTACACATAAATATTTTTAGTAACATAGAGTGGGTTATTTGTCTAGTGTGAGAAATTTTGGCTTATATTTGGAGTACTTTTCCACACACATTTATTGTATGTATCTAATGTTCATGCCTTCTTTCTGATTCTAATTCATCATTTTACACTTTTTTTTCAGCGATGCTAAGACCAGGACACTGCGAATGACGGTTCTCATTCTTCCTTGCTGGCTGGTCTTTTGCTGGGATTCATTAATAGAATGGCCCTGGGGTGAGGGATTCATGGTTTTTCCCGTCCCCTCAGCACCGCTCCTGTGGCGGCAGCAGTGGGTTCTTGCTGTGGACATCTTGCGCCCCCATCACGTGCCCTCAGAAGTACCAGCAGCAGCCAGGCAGCAGCACCCGTCCCATCTCCTCCCTTTGATTCCTCCAGACCTAGGAATGGTAAAAATCTTCCTGC
This sequence comes from Cheracebus regulus, assembly GCA_963574635.1. Lineage (NCBI taxonomy): Eukaryota > Metazoa > Chordata > Mammalia > Primates > Pitheciidae > Cheracebus > Cheracebus regulus. The sequence continues at coordinate 16,318 of CAUYQU010070900.1, read as the reverse complement.
AGTTACTATCCCTGTGTTATCTCATTGCTTCCTTTTTGTTCTTCAACATCTGTCTGATCGATTCCCTCTAATAAATTCCCTTTGTTTGAAATAACTGTTGTGGCTTCAGCCTTCCCCACCAGACTTGGACTAATATTCTGTACTTATTATACTTAGGGCTTTAAATCGACCGTACCACTCTTTCTATATGTTTCATCTGACCTGTTTTTCTTTCTGTTTTCTTTCTTGCTTTCTCTTTGTTTTTATTGTTTCCTTTTTCTATATCTAATCAAATTAATTATACATTATTTTCCCACTCTTTCAGTGGTTACCCTTGAGACGGTAGCATACATTCTTGACATTTTAGAGTCTAGTGTATCTTAGCACTTTTACCACTTATTGCACAAGGAAAGGACCTTACAAGACTTCTTTTACCATTTCCTCTCAACTTACATACTTCCATGGATGTAGTTTATTCTCTACACATTTTAAGCATCACAAGATATTAGTATCATCTTATGCTGTCCAAATGCATTGGGTTCCAACCACATATTCACTTTTTTCGTTGCTCCTCATTCCTTCTTGGATTTCTGTTCTGCCATTTGGGTTCATTTTCCTTCAGCCTGAAGACCTCTCTTTAGTATTTCTTTTTGTGCTAATCAGCTGGTCTTTGTTTCATCTTAATTATTAAAGGATACTTTTACTGGGTATAGAACTCTAGACAGGCCACTTTTTCTTTAAGCCATTTGAAGTTATCATTCCATTGTGTTTGGCTTTCATCATTTCTGTGGAGAAATTAGCAATCTGTTTAATGTTCACTTTTTTAAAAAACAATATGTCTTGTTTTTTAAACTTGTCTTGTTTCTTGAATCATAGTTTTTGAAAATCCCATATCTGATGACACCACTGTGTGTATCTCATGGAAGAGTCTGTCTTTGTTGGTATGACTGTGGGAAAGGATTCTACCGGCTTCTAGGGAGCAGAAGCCAAGAGTCACATCTTTGGATAAACAGTGCCAGTCTCTAAGCCTCCAGGAGCAAAGCTAGTCTGTAAGCTATCACTCTTCAGAGTGTCCATGACGTTGTAACACATACATGGTTAGCTCCAGCTCTGCACCTAGTAGGGCTGGGGCCAGGCAGGATAAACATGACAATAACATGGTTTCTGCTCTCAGGGAGCCCATCATCCACCAGGGAAGGCCAACAGGAGTGACAGTTTCAATGGGACCTATGAAATACTCAGGCCAGGCTCACCCTGAGAACAATGGAAGGATTTCCCTCAAAATGCAGGGAAATCCTGAGTCTGGAAGAGAATGATGTTCAAGACATAAGCCCGGAAGGCACAGGAAAGCTTGTCCATCCCAGGAGCTGCAATTCTGTTCCTCAGGGATGAAGCAGACATCAGGCATCTGCCAAAGAGGGGGCCAGCCAGGATTGCAGGGGCTTTTCAGAAGGCTTCCTCCTCAGGAGCATCAAGGTGATGACCTCACGCATGCCAGAGACAGAGCGGGCAGCACTGAAGGTGAGACTTTGGCTGCTATGGCCCGTGAGAGGAAAAGAGGTTTGGGGTTCTCCTCAAATTGCATGTAGCTTTCTGTATGATGTAAAGTTGGCTCTAAATCCATAGCAGTGCCTTTCTCCACAAAACACAGCCACCAAAGAAACAGAATCCACGGATGCACCTTCTGATGCCCACGGCAGAGGCCAGCAGTCACATTCTTCAGAGTTGCCGGTTCAGGCCAGAGAAAGCTGGAATTCACCGTGGGTGCAGGGTGGAGTGCAGTGTGGGAGGTGGTGGCCACAGGGGGGCCTTGGACATGGGAGCTAGGAGTTCTTCCTCCTCTCTTCTCCAGCAACTCTCACACTGTCATCAGCACACGTCTCCGCACTCGCTGGGTAGCCCAGCCCCCTTCCTGCCTGGGCCTCCTTCCACTGTGGCCGCCCTGCACCCCCTCTTGTCCCTCCAGATTCAGACCCGCCAGAGAACCCCATCCCCCCGCCCACAGCTATCGTGTGACTTAATCCTTGTTTCTGAACCCACCTTCTTGAACCGGAATCCCCCAAGAGACCAAGGCCTATGCCCACCTCATTCCCTCCATCTCCCACCACCTGGAGGCTCCAATCAGCTGCATTAAATTTATGAATAGGGTCTGCTGTGGGCCTGGTGCTGGGTACCCCACTGGGTCCTCCCAGGGGACCTGAATCCAGGGCTGTAGGGTGCTGGGGGGATCTTTTTCTTAGTTCCTTGGCATTTCCAACAATGCCGCCATCACTCCCGTCCCCTTGGGGCCCCTCAGGGCGGGCTGTGTCTGGAATTCCTGAGGCAGGGCAGGTTTCCATTGGCCGCTGAGGCACTGAGGCTGCAGGGAGGCGCCCAGGCCAAGACAAATAGCAGAAGAGATTCCGACGGCTGACGAGTGGAGGGTGAGGGCAGCCTGAGACTGAGTGGGAGCCGTCAGGGACACCCATGCCCTCGCAAATCCTGCCTTCAGTGGGTTAGATGCTAAGGAAGGCCCACCACACAGGGAACCACCATGGAATGGACGAAAGTCAGAGAGGCCCAGGTAGGTGCCCAAGGACGGAGAAAACTCAAAATGCTCCCCTGAAACCAGAGAGTGCCAAGCAGGCAAGGCCCCAGTGCCACCATGGTCTCATCTGACAAAACCAGGGCAGGTGCACTGTGCCTACTGATCTGGGAAGAAACCGAGGCCTAGAGAGGCCTGGGGCTTGCCACCGACCTCAAGCCTAGTGACTCCAACATGCCCCAACAGCAAAGTCTGAGACAAAGGAGAAGAGCTGGGGCTGCCCAAAGCACCCGAGCCTTTCCTCCAGCACCTCCATGGCTTCCCTGGCCAAATGCCTTTCTGGGCTGAACCTTCTCCCTGCGCCATGTTGCTGTGGGTCTCTGGGAGCACCCCATGTGCTGTTTTCTACATGGTGCTGGAGGTGTGGGCCCATCTCTCTGCCCATATGCCCTGTCACTCAGCAGCACCCTGAAGCATCCAGCCCAGGACTCACATACAGTAGGTGCTCATCGGTGCCTCTCCTGACACCCAGGCAGGGACTCACACACAGTAGGTGCTCATTCGTGCCTCTCCTGACACCCCGGCAGGGACTCACACACAGCAGGTGCTCACGGGTGACCTTCTGACACCTAGCCCAGGACCTGCACACAGTAGGTGCTCAACACACACCGTTGAATGCATCACTAGGGAAGGCCCTTGGTATGGGAGACAGAGGAAGCGGCCTGGCCCCCGCTCAGCAGCAGCGGGTGGGACCACAGCTTGTTACACCCTGTCGTCAGGCCCAGGGCCAGCGGTGGGACTGCGAGGTCACCTGGGCCCCTATCCCCTCCTGAGTTCTGCACAGCCTGGGAAATGCTGGCTCGCCCCCCCATCTTCCCTGGTCCCACAACGTAGTCGAGTGGGGGTCCCAAGGAGGCTTGCTATAGGGTGACTTCAATTTCCAGCAGCTGCCTGACCACAGGCACCCCATGCCCCTGGCCCACTGTCACAGGGAGGGATCAGCGAACCCCTTCGACTCCCAGTAGCTCAGCCCCTCTCAGTCCAGCACCTCTGCGACCAGAAGTCAAACCCCAGCCACACTCGCCAGGCACAAGTCTAGTGGCACGGGTGTCTGTCCAGGCAGTCATACCTGGTACACTGGCACTGCGGCGGGGTGGGGTGGGTAGTGTGGAGGGGTGCCGCTGAAATGGGGACCAGGAGAAGGGGCACACAGCCAGCCTCAGGGCATCCTGACAGCCCGCCCCAGCAGGAGCAGAGAGTTTTTCCCGGGAGATGAGCCAGCACCCTAGGAAGAAAGGCTGGATTTCCCCAGGAGCTGCCCTCCCAGTCCAGGCCTTCACCCCACAGCACTCGTAGTGATGTGGGAGGGATGGGGATTCCATCATCGTGTATCCTGGGAACTTTCTGGAGGAAGGGGCAACCATGGGTGGGTTTGGCCAGCTAAGTAATGGCCCCCAAATATGCCCGTGTCCTCATCTTTGGAACTGAGGATGTTCCTTTTAGGGGGTTAGACCTTGCAGGTGCGATGAAGGATTTGGGGACGGGAGGTTAACCTGGTTCATGCAGGGTGGCCCAGGGCAGTCACAGAGAGACAGGAGGACTGGAGGAGTCTGACTCAGGAAGAGATGGGACCACAGAAGCGGAGGTTGGAGGGTGCCCTTGGAGGACAGAGGAAGGGGCCACACGCCAGGGAAGGTGGAAGGCCGCTAGAAGCTGGAAACGGCAGGGATGCGGATTCTCCCCCAGAGCCTCCGGGAGGAGCCAGCCCTGCCAGCTGACACTTCGACTTCACCCCCATGGGACTGACTGCAGGCTCCGGCCTCCAGATCCATAAGAGAATAAACGGCATTGTTTGAGCCACTACATGGGGGGTCATTTGTCACGGCGGCGGCAGGACACCCATGTGAGGGCAGAGCTGGCAGGGACAGGAAGGGCTGCCCCACCGTGGGCTGGGGGAGATGCCTGGGAGAGAGGGTGTGGATTTTGCTGCAGAGGTGCAGGGTGTCAGGATGCTGGGTTCCCTGGCTGTGCCAGAGAACGAGAGTGCCCAGCCAGGCAAAAAAGCTTTGACTATGATCCCAGCAACACTGTGTCCTGACCAATTCCACCCGAGACTTGAAATCCTCATCAGAAGATGTGGGACATGAATGAACGGAAGGCTCCTCAGCAGCGAGTGAGTCCCCACCTGCTCAGTGACGTTGGGAATACATAAAGCAGGTCAATCCCAGCAACGACCGCGGTGCTGACAGCTGCCGTGCGCCAGGCGCCCGGTATGAGTTCGTTCCCGCACCAGTGCCTGCTAAGCACGTGAAGCCACGGCAACCTCCCCCATGGGTCTCAGGCTCCACCTCCCGGGTGAGGACACGGGTTTGAAGCCCTCTGCTGAGACCACCCAGGTCGGGATGTATTTCTCATCCTAAAGCCTTTATTTTTAACCCTGATACTTTACTGCAAATATAACCCCCCGGGGCCCCCAAAAAAACCAAAGACTAATTTGGACACTAATTCTGATTTTGCAAACAAGAGGCCTTTTCTTAAGGGAACATTTCCTCGTGGGCAACACAAATTCATGTCACCAACACCACTGCCAAGCAAGCTTGGGAAAAGCCTGAGAAAATGTTTGACACCCTCAGAAACCTCTCCTGTTTACCCAGCAGGAGAATACAAATCCGGCTATGTACCTGCTCCTTTAAGGATCTCAAGAAGACAACTTGCAGTGACCTTCACACGCCGTTTCCAAGGGCTCACCACGCGCACCAAGTCACACGGGTGTAATTACAGCTTCAGATCAATTCAGACTTCTCCAAAATCCTCTGTGGCCACTCTCCTAATTAATTCAAGTAAGTGATGGCGCCTCCAGCCACCCCGGCCCATCTCCCCCCAGCTCCTCTGTGTGCTGGCCGCCATCAACCTGCAGAGGCCACAGTGTTTGCTCACAGCTCTGAGTGAAGCCAAAAGGAAACCCAGCTCCCTAAGGAGAGCCGCAGATGCTGTGCTGGGGCATTGCCCAGATGCTCCTCATAGGGCAGCCTACATCTGCCAACTCTGTTGATTGCCCCAGAGGAACGAGGCACAACCACCCGAAAGCAGCTGCTCATAGGAGTGCCGTAGACCTCCCGGGAACTCCTGGGCCTGATCCCTCCAAGGTGACACAGTGAGGAGGCAGGAGGAACTAGGACCATACCGAGGGCAGCTGCCACCTTAGCTCTGCCCTTGGCACCCACCTGGATCTTGGTAGAGTCGCTGGCCCTCTCCTGGCCTCGTGTGGCTCATCTCTGCACCAGGGAGGTGGGTGAACTAGCTCACAGGCTGCCAGGTTTCAGGCTTTTGTCCGTCAGTCAAACTCTCCCCAAACCCTCAAAAACTGAAAGGCAACCTAGGAGATGCCAGTGTTTAAAAACCATTGAATAACCCCCCTGTCTCCTGCCAACAGGAAGAATGTGATCTCAGAATAAAGGGCAGGATACATGGAGCTTCATGAAAACCTCGCTGGGTTATCCTTGCTTGGTTTATTTTTCCTGGAGCCTGTGGAAATGCTACCCACACTGGCATCATTTGGGACACGCAGGGCTGGTGGCTCTAGAGCCTGTCCAACTTCTGACCCTTTATGAGTTGTAGGAAGTCCATTGTAAGGCCGATTTCACCAACCAGGTCTCCTCATCCATCTCCCCGACTCACGTCAACTTTTGAGGACTAAATACGGCATCCCATAGTTTTGAGAGCCTCACCTTCCGCTAATGACAATGTTGCATGAATGCAAAAATGTGTGGATACCTGGGTAGAGTGATCACCCATCACTTTGCACGTCACCTTGGCTTCAAGAGGTTAAAAGGTTTTAGGGTATTCATTTGTATTTCTTTGTTTATTACTAGTCTGCTTCTGTCCTTTATTTTTTTCTTCCAGAAAATGCAACTTGCCGCTTTCAATGAAGTCTTTATTACAGAGATGAACTCTCCTATGTCACTTTCAGCAAGCATGGCTTCCTGCTGCTAGTCACCTTTTAATCTAGAAACGTTCGTGTCTCCACCACTTTTAATTTCCATTTCCTCTGTGACGTTTAAGTGATGGTTTTGTTCCTCTATCATCTTTGCCCTTCTTACATGCATTTTCTCTGGATTAAAAACATGCTTCAGATTGTTTTATTTTGTTTTGCTCTTTTGCCAAAATACTCTATGATACATATTAATGTTTCAAACATCAACTTTTTTTCTTTTTCTTTTAAGCACACAGTATTCTGTTAGATCTTCAACTAGTCTATGGCCTGTGTATATATGTGAGAATCAGGCATAACTTAAACATTTGCATTAAAGTAAACTTAGTCTGGTGATCTTTATAAACATTTGATGCCAGAGTTCTAAGAACAGAACTCAAGTTTCATGCTCAAAACATCACTATGCCCAAATTTCAACACATGAACATTCGCTTAATTCCATTCTTGTCAGTTTCACACATACGCACGCACACACACACACACACACACACACACACACACACACACAACTTTATAGTAAATGATTCAAATATCAAGCTTAGCTGAATAGAGTCAGCTTTGGTTTCTAAATGCGATCTTGATGTAAGGCACCACAAAAGAAAAATAGCAAAAGATCAAATATTTGGGATTAAGAATCATAAACAAGAATTTTGCAGCATGTGTGTGTTTATATTTATTGATTCTAATTTCATTCAAACAGGCTAACCCCACTTCCCGGTCTTTGGGCTGGTGGGGGGAACCTCCTTGGAGTCAGAGGAGCTCTAAGGCTCTAACAGCATCACAAAATACAAGAAAATGCCTCATTTTGGAAACAGACCAGTCAGGGCTCCAAAGCCCTGGTACGTGTTCCGTCCTCACTCCTTCCTTGATGAAAAATGAGGCAGGCTGGTACTCACCCCACACTCAGTCCAAGAGCAAGGGTCCTGTAATCCAGTCCCCTCTCCAAATCTGGGGGTAGACAGAGGAGAAGGGTTTCTGTTTCTAGACAGAGAAGGGTTTCTGAAGACAGTTCTGGCACAGCGTAGCTCCTACAGCCACAGCCATGGCCATGGGATGGTAAGGGGCTGACCCTGTGATCCTTTGGCCAGACCCTTCAACTGAGGTCCAGGTCAAAGTGACTGTTGAGGTCACACAGAGGCCTCCAGCAGAGCCTGGGCTATGATGCAGGGCTTGGACTCCCAGCCCAGAGATTTTTCCCTCTGCACTGTAAGGTATTTGACTCCAGATTCTGCTGAGGGCATGTGGGCCACAGTGCAACGAGGTCTGGGTCTGACCCAACTAGGGCGAGGGCTGCTCAGAGCTGCCCTGCCAGGAAGGGTGGTGGACAGTGGCTGGGAATGGTTTCTTAAGCCACGTTCCAGGAGCTAATAAAATTTCCACAGGGCCATTTTGGAGGTGAGTAGGGAGGGTATAGAGGAAGGAAATGTCAGTGCAAAACTTGGTGATGGAAAGAGAAGGGCAGGTGTGAGGGGCACCTGAACCCATCTGGGGACCCTGACCCAGGTGAGTTTAGAATCCTGCTGCAGAATGGGGACTCAGGAAAACGCCATAGTTCAGACAACTTTATCAATATTTTCGGCAGCCTCACTTAATCAGAAACCACCACCAAATCCTTTATGTTAAAAGCCATATTAACGTTTCCTTGGAAGGTTTAGTAAAGATTTTAGTAAAATCTAGCAATAGGTTCATGACACTTACTTCTTCAAAAGCATTTGATGGAAGGAACGGGAAGAGGAGTGACATGGAAAGAGTCAATTCACCCCAGAAAGATAAATAAAAGATGATGATGGTAGAAAGAGGGATGACAGATGCATAGATGACAGGTAGATGACAAGTGGATGGATGGATAGATAGATAATAGGTAGATAGCTATAGGTAGGTGATTAGTGGATAGAGATATATATATATTGTAGATTATAGATAGATGATGGGTGGACAGATAAAGAGATAGATAGGGCAATCAATCTATTTCTTATTTCACTGGTCAATACAAGGCTCTGTGCATTAACATGACACAGAAGACTGTATTTTCCACAGATGGATGTGACCCTATCTTCCCTCCCACACACTCTTCTACAGTGTGATCTTACCACCCTTCCATCAAGAGGCAGGGTCTACATCCTTTCCCTTGGAATCTGGATGGACTTGTGACTCTTTGGACCAATAACATCTGGAGAGATGGAGGCATGTGGCCTCCAATCACTGGGGGACAGGGTCATGCAGCTTCTTCTGGGTCTACTGGTCCACTCGCTTTTTGAGCCCAGAACCACCAGATACAAAGTCTGGCTCCTCTGAGGCAGCCATGCTGTGAGGAAGCCCAAGCTGCATGGAGAGGCCACGTGCAGGAGCTGCAGTCAACAGTTCCAGCTGAGCTCCTTGGCTCTGCTGGCATCAACCACCACACAGGGAGCAAAGGCACCTCCAAATGGTTCCAGCCCCTAGCTGTTGAGTCTTTCTGGATAGAAGGCCCCAGAGATGGTGAAGCAGAAACAGGCATGCCCAAAGCACCCTGTCCAGCTTCCTGCCTCACAAGAGCATGAGCACACGAGAGGGTTGATTTGCACACACAGCAATCACCACTGGGACACATACCGCTTAGCATCTTTCTTTCTCTAACCTCTCTTTTTAAAGCCTTTTCGAGTTAAAAAATCTGAAATGCTGCAATTTTCTTGTTGGAAAATTGGCCATCACTGCAAAGCACATACATTTGTTCCCGTCCTCAGAGCTGGCAGGCAGCTCTCAGACTTCCCCAACTCCAATCATACTCCTTAATTCCACACAGCTTCCAAGCGGGAAATTGCCAGACACATACATGCTGGTTGGGCAAAGCCTGATGTTAAGAGTGGAGAAGCCAGAGCTGTCCCCGAGGTGGCCAAGGGGCCCAGAGGCCTGCCGTGAAAGTCAGGAGGACCCTAGGGAGAAGAAGAGGAACCACCAAGCCAGGATCTGTCAGCAGTTATCCGTAGCTGTGGAACTCTGTGCAAACTTATGGATTGCTCTAAAACTTCTCAAGCTCTGCGCTAAGAGCTGTTCTTGCAGGTATGTGCGGGGCCAGCTCTTTGAGTTTCACTACTGAATGGTTTCCCAGATGCCACATTCATTTATTCCTTCACGTTCCCACCTGTGGGTCATTTCTAGATTTCCGCGATCAGACTCTGCTGCAGCCACCTTCCGAGGCTGGCTCCCGGTGGGCACGCCAGAGTTGCTCAACACGCCTGGTGAGTGATGGAATGGGGGAAGCTCAGCTTCTTTCTGTTGTTGTTGTTCAGTTGTTTTTTAAAACAGCTTTCTTGAGACATAATTTATAAACCACACAAGTCACTTACTCAAAACATCCAGTTCAATGGTTTGTGATGTTTTCACAGACACATGCCACCATCACCAATTTTATAGCGTTTTGGTGATCTCAGAAGGCAATTCTATGCCTTTCAGCCATCACCCTGCTACCCCCAGCCCCTCGCTCCTCAGCAACCACAGCTCTGTCTCTGCCTCTGCCCGTCGTGAACATGGGATAAATAGGATCATCGACTGTGTGGTCTTCTGTGACTGGTGCCTTTTGCCTGGCACCTTCTCAAGTGTGTATCCGTTCTTCATTCCTTTTTACAAATATTATTCCATGGTGTAGATGTAGCACATTTTATGAATTCATTCATCCATTGATGGAGACCTGGGTTACTTCCACTTTCTGGCTATTAGGAATAATGTTGCGATGGATACTTGTGTATGGGTTTTCGAGTGAATGTCAGTTTTCACTACAGGAGTGGACTCGCTATCTTTATGTTGCATTCGTGGAGCCCCTGCCAGCCTTCCCGCAGTGGCTGCACTATCTTGCACTCCCCAGCAATGCGTAAGAGTTGGATATGTGCTCCTCTAACTTGACAAGACGACACCAAACCGTTCCCCAAGTTGGTGAGTCGTGGTGTTACCCAGCAGCCCCTCTGACAGGATCTATAAGTCCCCGCTGAGCCACTCTTCATTAGCAAATGGTATTGTCAGGCTTAAACCTTTGACACTCAGATGAGCATGAGATCGTGGCTCACTGGGTTCTAACTTAGACTTCCCTGAGTTCTAGGACGGAACCATATGAAAGCATCGTATTCAATTGCGTCGAGCGGCTGAAAATGATCATTTCATACTGTTCAACCTCATAGTAAGATTGAGCTTCTTTCCATGGAATTTTTCTCTTTTTGGCCCATTTTGATGTCTTCTACTGTGAATTTTCTATTCCTATCTTTTGGCCATTCTTCTGCTTTTTTAGGAGGATGAGCTCTTTTTCTTATTGATTTATTAAAATCAGTTGTGCATTCTGGATATTAATCCATCGTCGCACACGTTTTGAAAATGTTTTCCACTGCTCTGTGCCTGCCTTTTCTTTTTGTGCACAGTATTTCTCGACAATCACAGGTTTTAAATTTCAATATAAAGGACTTCACGAAAGTGTTCTTTGTGTGTACATCCTCTTTGTGTCTTGCTGAGGAATCTTTCCCTGTACTGGAATCATAAAGGTCACCTCTTTCTGTATCCGTTGGGGTTCTCCAGCGAAACAGAGCCAATGGGAGATATCTATCTACCCATATTTATATCAGTACCCACATCTACGTATACACACACAGAGAGAGATTATCAGAAACGCACGCAGTTATGGAGGCGGAGAATTCCCACCATCTGCACACTGGAGACCCCGGAAAGCTGGTGGTGTGGTTCTGGTCGGAATCCAAGGCCCTGACAACCAGGAATGCCAGCGGTATCAGCCCCAGTCCAAGAGCTGAAGAAGATCGATGCCCCCGGCAGGCAGAGAGAGTTACTCCTTCTTCCTCAGCCTTGTCATTCTACTCAAGCCCTCAATGGATTGGACGGTGCCCACCCATCCTGGGGAGAGTGAGCTTTGCTCAGTCCACTGATTCGAAAGTCAATGTCTTCCAGAAACATTCTCACAGACACACCCAGAATCAATGTTTAGTCAAACATCTAGGCTCCCCGTGGTCCAGTCAAATTGACACATTAAAATTAATCACCACACCTTTCTTCTCTTCTAGAAGTGCTAAAATTGTGCTTATCTCACCCAGGCCTTCAATCCACCTGGCATATAGGTTTTGTGACACTGTGGTGTGGAAACCCAATATGACTTCTTTTGTAACCCATTATCTTGGTCCCATTTCTTCTGCTGTGCTTTTCTGCCATGGCCCGGCCCTCTGCCCCGCAGTCTCCCTGTGTGACTGAGTCTCCTGGGCTCCTGTGCATCTGACTTCTCTCCCTTTTGCACCCATCCACATTGTTTTTGCTCTGGCTTTTAAAGACTTGATAGTTTAAGGTGAAAGTGACCATGCTTCGCCCTTCAAGATGGCTTTGCTGACATTCCACCCTCTCCTTGCTCCATAACACACCTTGTAGAGTCAGCCGATCAAGTGTCAGTAAAAACAAACACAAACACGTTTGAGATTTTACTGGGATTTTATTGAATGAATGGATTAAGTCAGGACAGATGACATCTTTAGGAAATGGTGTGCTTCTCTCCATGAGCTGAGAGTATTAGCTCATTCTTTCTTTCCAGCTGCTTAGGATTTCACTCTGGAGAAGAACCAAAAATGATTGAAGCATGTTCCGACTGACCGAGCGTTCAGAAAGCGTGGGGAATTTTCTGTTATAAACGATACTGCAGTGAACATGGCCAAGCCAGCGTCCTGGAATGTGAGTGAGAGGGTGCTGGCAGGGTGCACCCCTACCAGTGGAGCCGCTGGATACAGGATGAGCACTCTAAGTGTAGGAATGTGTCCCAAATTTCCTTCTGGAAAGATTATTCCAATTTACATGGCAAGGAACTAGACTTCACGTGTGAGTGGTAGGCTCAGGCCGATGGGATGGGGTTCATCCTGACTCGCTCGCAGGCTGGCAAATGTCGAGGTGTCCTGCCGTGACTTCAGAGCAGCAAGACTGCCCCTGCATGGTCCCTCTGCCCCTCTGGAGGACGGTGCTGGGAAGTACCACTCCTCCTCCCACTTTCCTTGTAGAGAGTAAGATCCAACCTTAACCCATGACTCTGGAGCTGACCTGCCTCCTTCCATGGGGTGCAAATTTTGCACAGGACAGAGGTTGACCCTTGCCCGGAGCTTGTGCCCAGTAAATACTTGTTAAAGGAATGGGGTTAATAACATGTTCAGCTAAAGGACTCACATTCAACAGAGCCTTTCCTATTCCTATTAGCAAGACTGGTTTGTTTCTCAATGCACCTTCACCAACCTTCTGGAGGCACCTGACCGTGAGCCTCCAGCACCCCATCAGCCAGGGATTCATGTCCCCTCCGTAACCTGGCTGTGGAGCCAGGGACCAAGTCTGGGTGGCTGATGTCCCAGGAAGCCCTCCAGTCTGATCTTCAGCAAGACCTCACAAGTTCTTAGAAGCTGCTTCTGTGGCATGGTATTGGTCAGTGCACTCAGATGCAAGGGGAGGAGCAATCAAGTCTACCCCTCAATCAGGAGGTGGCATTAGTGTGCTTCAGGGAGGGAACTGAGGGTGCCGTCTTTGGATCTAGCGACCCGAGACATCGCCCACAACGTGAACACCAGCAGTCACAGACGCCACTTGTTAAGGTTTCATCTGTGCCAGGCACTGGGCAGAGACAATCTTTTCAGCTGCGCTTCCAGGTTCTATTTTTCTTGTTGTATGGATTGGCAAATAAGATTCTGAAAGCTTTTGTGTCCTGCCCAAGGCATTCCATGAATTACAGTAAGGAGCGGCACCAGGGATGAAACTCATTTCTTTCTTGTTCCAAAGATGATGCCCTTGCTGCCACCCTAGGGACCTGCTTTTATTAATTTCTAGGATATTTTTTCAAGGGTGCTAAATTGGCTTCAGCTCTCCATATATCTTAATTTTTAAAATTATTTTAATTGTGAAATATAACCTACAAAAGAGTATGTACATTGTTATAAAGCAAACGTTCATGTATCCACCACTCAGGTCAAGAAAAAGGCAGCGGCCCACACCCAGACGCCCCCATCCCAGATGCCCTAAGCTCCTGGCTGCCTGAGAGGGGCCTCCTCCCCTTCTGGAGATAACCACCACCTTGACTTTTATGGTAAGTGCTTCCTTCTTTTCCTTCTGAGTTTTACTATCTAATTATGCTGCCCTAACAATATAGTTTGTCTGTGTTTGAATGTTATATAAATGGAAACATACAGTAAGTATTCTTTTATGTCTGGCCGCTTTTCTCCCTCAATGTTATGTTTCCAGGTTTATCCATGTTGTTCACTGGGTTCAGTTGACTCGTGCATGTGTGTGCTTGGGGGATTTTGTGGGTTTCAGGGTTTTTTGTTGCATGGTGTTTTATTGCATGAATATACCACGCTTCAACCCTGTTTCTCTGGATGGGCATCTGGGCTCTTGCAAAGCTCCTAGAAGCCTCCATTCCTATCTCCTGGTGCCCCCAAGTTCAGGTTTCCACAGGAGGGGAGCGTTCCTGGAGGGGAGCGTTCCTGGAGCGGAGGCCCTGGCTTGAGGGCAGGCATGGCCTTGGCTTTCCCAGGTCAGACGAGCTGCCTCTGCATTTCCACTCCACCCAGTCAGAATGCATGCTCCTGTGGCTGTGTCTTCTTGCCAACACCTGCTACAGATAGATATTTTCATTTTTATCCATGTGGTGGGCGCCTCGTGATGTCTCCATGTGATGTTGATGCTCTGTAGCACCCCCAAGCCAGCCTCCAAGGTGCGAGGCACACACGTACCATGCAGAACCACCCCTCCCCTGCATCCGAGCCAGCCTCCAAGGGCACTAGGCACACTTGCAGCATGCAGAGCCACCCTCTTCTGAATCGAGGAGTGCAATCACAGAGCTGGGACAGCTTCGAGTCCAGCCCTGGGCACATCTGACCTCATGGCCGGTGGTTTCCCCTCTGCCTCCGCCTTCAATCATCTCAGGAGCCAACCAGGACGATGGACGCCAGACCACGCCCAAACGTGGGCAGGGACCATGCTGCCCTCCATGTGCACCTGGTGGGCAAGCGCCCTGGAATTCTCCGCCCAGTGGCCAGGTCCTTTGATAAGTGGCTCAGATGAAGCAGGGCCAGAGGCTGCACCTCCCTGTCTAAGCCTCCCACTGCCCGCAGGAACTGATCACTGCTGAGAGGATGAATCTCTGCTGGGTGCAGGTCCTGTCCTCAGCATTTCCATATCTATGAGCTCATTTAACCCTCACACACGCTGCAAGGTACGGCAATTTTCCCATTTGTCAGCCAAACCACCAGGGTACAGGAAAGTTAAGACAGCCAAGATCACACAGCTAGCAGGCAGTGGAGCTGAGGGTGTGTTTGGGCCTTCTGGCCCCAGAGCCTGCACACAGAAGCCGTGTGCTGTGACTTTCCACGCACCATGTGCTCCGGAGACCCAGAAACAGCTCCAACCCCACCCCCCAGACCCAGGAGGACTCCTGCTGCCCAATTATAAGACACTATAAAGCCACAGACCACATGATGGAGAAACAACACACACAGATCAGTGACACAGGAGATAAAGTCCAGAAATCAAGCCACACTAATGCACCTACTTTTAAAAAATGCATTAAAAAAATTTAAAATGGGTTTGAATTTATGGAAAAATTGCAAAGACAGTAGAGAGAGTGCCAGTGGGCCCTGTGCTGTCCGCATCCCCCACCCTTTTTTTTTTTTTGAGACTGAGTCTCACTCTGTTTCCAGGCTGAAGTACAATGGCACAATCTTAGCTCACTGCAACCTCTGCCTCCCAGGTTCCAGCAATTCTCCTGCCTCAACCTCCTGAGTAACTGGAATTACAGGCACCCGCCACCACGCCCACCTAATTTTTTGTATTTTTAATAGAGGTGGGGTTTCACTGGGTTCACCAGGATAGTCACCATCTCCTGACCTCATGATCCTCCTGCCTCGGCCTCCCAAAGTGCCGGGATTACAGACATGAGCCACCGCGCCCGGCCTTTCCCCATTTTTAACACCTTACATTTCCACGGTGTGTTTGTTACAACTGAGAAGCCAACCACGGGATGTTATGAAGGGAACCGCCCTTGGTGCTGTAAACCTCACTGTGAGGTTTGTTTCCGAGGATAAAACGAAGAAACTGAGGCCAGCACCAAAATAATCCAATGCAAGGGAATTTATTCACGCTCCCGGGTGAGGTTCTGCAGCCTGGACAGGCGGGGCCGGAGAAGTCGCACAGACGTCGCTCAGACAGGGGATTTTATAGGGAGTGAAACAACTCGATTGGTTGTGGGAGAGCAAGACTGCTATTGGGTAAGTTACAAGCCTTGACCTAGGACTTGGCTTGTTATTGGTTGGAATTACTTGCCTGCTATTGGTTGTTAAAGCTTGACTGCTATTGGGTGTTAAAACTCGGCTACTATTGGTTGTTAGGGCTTAGCTGCTATTGGTTGTTAGGGCTTAGCTGCTATTGGTTATTAAGAAGCTATAGTTGCAGCACCTTGTTTGCATACTGGGCTTCTTAAGGGAAGACCAGGTTGTGCGAGCAAGGGAGAGGGGAATATGCCCGAGCATGCCTGAGCTTGCTCGGGGCTTGTAGAAGGGAAAAAGGGGTGGGGGTGGGGGTGCGTCTGAGCTCCCAGCAAGGCAACCGGCCTTACATTCCGACCTTTTGATGATACAGAGAGGGCACCGCTCTTTCTGACTACTTCCTGCTGAATAGGGGCGAAGTAAGGGGGACAAGTCAGTTGGCTGGTGCCTCGACTGAGAGCCGGACGAAGGGATGAAGGAGCATTTGGTTGACGGCTACTCGTCCAATTTCTCGCATACGAGTTTGTAGGAACCTGAGAAGAAAAGGGGCCATTAGTAATAGTAAACAAATTA
>CAUYQU010070898.1:0-12301 GCA_963574635.1 Cheracebus regulus | reverse complement strand
ACACCGCATGTTCTCACTCATAGGCGGGTCTTCCTTCCTTTCCTTGATAAAGTATCACTCCCACACTTACACTAAAATTCCAAATGCGAATTAACATTCTGTGCATGAAAATGGAAGTAGCTAGCCTAAAAATTTGTATGTTCATTAGCGAGTGTTCAGCAAGCATTTGCTATGTATTCAGTTTGAACTGGGCATTATTTTAGCTACTAACTACATGGAGCTATTTAAATGGAATAAACCTGAAATTCCTCAGTTGACCTAGCCACATTTCAAGTGCTCAATAGTCATATGTGACTAGAGGCTGTAGTATTGGACCATGTAGACAAAGGACATTTCCATCATCAGAGAAATTTTTATTGGACAGCACTAGGTGCTGATGCTCCTAGATGCTCTAGAGAATGCTGAAAGTACTAATTTCAGTTTCTGTCCTTAAATATTGCTTTGTTTGGTTAGGAGAACAAGACTAACATACACAAAGCAATAGGCCTGCAGTGCAGATAAGTGGACAGTTACATGACAAAACAGAGTAGACTTAATCTCAGTGCATTAGGAAATACATCACAATGTCATAGGTTAGAAAAAATTCGAAGGCAATAATAGAAGGAAAGTGAACTAATGAAGGAGTAATCAAATGAATAACACCATACTACCACTCTAAGAGACAGGAAGGAAGGTGGTTCTGTTTGTGAATTTGATTAGATGCCCCAAAGCATAAAATTCAACATTTCAACTGGGTCTATGTGGAGTTAAGAAAGCAAAGATCATCAAGTATGTAGCTTAGCAAGAGGCAGATTCTTCTTATGCCTAGCAGGCTTTACATAGCAAAGTTGGAAAGAATTGGGGAAGATGACTGAACACAGTGTTCATTCATATCCTCAAGCAAAATTATCACAGTGAAAAATATTACTTTGCAAATTAAGGGATAGCTAAGAAAGTGTTTCTTTGTCTCTTTATGGGATTAAATCCTGTTTAGAAATTGCTGTTTTTGAGTCAACATCCTCCCTTGGGAGATGTGTATGTATGTATTGTTGTGTCTAAATCATCAAGTATCTGCAGAAAAACTTAAAGGATAAAATAATATTTCCAACTCCCATGGATCCAAAGTCTAGGAAAGGCACTAAATTTAAAGAACCCACACCTTCACATCTTCCCTGAAATTTTCTGCAGGGCTTGAAAAGCATAAACTATTGCTAATTGCTTTGCTCATGATTCCAGGGCATTATTTTAGATGCACTTACTCAAACACAGGATAACATATTGTTTGGACAATGGGGGTGGATAAGAACTCAAAGTACATTAACCACGAGGGCTAGCCAGGGTTTGGAATTTCTTCCTTCTTTGATAACTTGACATTAAATAGCCCAAGTGAGGGTTATATAATAATAATCTGGTCTTGTTGGAGCCACTTTATCTGGTGGAAAAAAGTCAAACATTATAAACAATTTTACTTAGAAATTTAGAGCAAATACACATGAATGCCTTACATCCTGAAGTTAATTGGATCTAGAATTATTTCCTGAGACAACCTTGGCACCTGGAGATTCTGACTCTTTAAACTTGGAACAATTTCAGCCTCTAAGTAGCTTGCTGAGTTACCACTAGACTGCAAAATTAAGGTTCAGAGGGACTGGGGATGGAGTGTAAAATGGGGTGCATTTTAAAAATAACTACGATTGTCCCAGGGAAATTGTCTCAGCATTATATTTGTGTCAGTTGATGCATACGAGTGGATATATCTTCAATAATGCAAATACTGTTTTCTGCTTGTTTGTGGTTAGGATGTCAGGTATGTCTTTTCTCTCTTCTTCAGAAACACCTCTAGTTTTCCTAGGTTTCTGGTTTTTCCATGCTATGGCATTAGCTTTATAGCATTTGTATATAGCTGTAAAGCCATATAAATTGTATATAGCCTGTTAGAGTTATTTGTTTCCCTGTCTAAATCTGTAATAGCTCTCTGTTGCTTAAGGCTGACAATCATATTTGTATGTCCCATTGCTACATAGTATAATGTCTTGTACATAACTGAAACTCTATAAATATTTGTTGTAGTGGAAACTAAAGATAGGCTGCCAGTTTAAAGCAAGTACAGACAAAACTTGCTTGCTTTCTAATCTTTAAGCTGCTGTTTGTGTTTGTCTGTTAGCATTGGTGTGCACATCTGCACATGATACACCTTTAATATAATTTATTCGCCGCAAACCAGTGATCTGTCATACATAATGGGCTGAATTTGCATAACTGTATATTACCTTATGTTGGCAGCATCACAGTGCCAAACAAGAATCATAAATTCAAATATTACTAAGTTTCTCATGTACTAAGGTGATATGATTGATGTGCATAGAGTGAGACTCCAGAGTGAGCCAAAATATGTAGGTTTTGAGTAATTTACTGATCTTACTTGATTAGTTTACTACCTACTAAATGGGACTAATTTCAGTAGTACTTTATCACATACTTTTCAGAGGTTTTATGTGAAAGTGCTTTAAAATAGTAAAATACAAAGGTAGGTAACATTACTGTTGTTTTCTAGCAAGAACAATAGACTTAAAGTCTTTTTCAAGTTAAAAATCACGTTTACCTTGTAGGCTTAGGGATATCTGCTGTAATCATGAAAGAGAGAAAAAAATCCTTGTTTATGTGGTACAGGTAACATAACTTTGATCTTGATATCAAGATCCTCTAAGGAACTCCTAAAATACCCTACTTAGGCATCAACTGTATAGAATACTAGCATGAATAAGGTCAAGGATACTATTAATGGAAAATCCAGTGTCTTAAGACACTGTCTTAAGACACTGTCTTAAGACATCATAAACATCACATTATCTCTTTTAATCCTCACAGCCACCTTGGGAATCAGGAATTCTTATCCATATTTATAGATGAGGCAAGTGAGACTTAGAAAAAATAGATAACTTTCCCCAAGTCAGATCCCAAATACGTCAGACAACTAGCGTGATTTGATCAAAGCTTTGTCTGATTCCAAAGCTTAATTGCTATATTGCCTTCCAGACTTGGAAACAAAAATTCAAGAGCCATGGAAGTGGTTGCTCCAGCAACATGGAACTCCTACGATTCTCAGCACACCTTAAGTTGTTTCTTACCTCCAGTCTTTTTTACAAGTTGCTCCCTCATTCTGGATTATTGGTTCCCTTTCCCCATACCACACAAACCAGAACTAATTGTCTCAATCGTTGCCACCCTTTAACACTCAATTCAGAGCATCTCTAATCTCTGCAACCCTCACTCAGTCTTGACAAAATGGGGCTCCTATGTGCAGCCACGGGTACACATCTATCATGACACTTACTGTGGGGAATTGTGGTTATTTCTGATGTTTCATTCTCCTCCTCTAGACTATGAACAACCTGAGGATGATAAAAACATGTGTATCTCTTACACTAGCCCATTATGGGCTACATGACATATGCTCAAAAATATGAGTTGAATTAAACTAATTAAATGATTCAATTAGTTGGATTTCTTTGCATTGTACTTTGCATTTAAGATGATATTAATTAAAACAATAAAATACTTACATACCAAGATTATATGTTTGTTCAAACAACATGAATAATAGTCGTAACACTGTATTTTAGGTTTTGGCAAGAGGAACTTTAAGGTTAAATATAATC
The DNA here is from genome assembly GCA_963574635.1 of Cheracebus regulus. Lineage (NCBI taxonomy): Eukaryota > Metazoa > Chordata > Mammalia > Primates > Pitheciidae > Cheracebus > Cheracebus regulus. The sequence continues at coordinate 8,663 of CAUYQU010070898.1, read as the reverse complement.
AAATTTGGCTGCTAAATTAGATATATAATGAAAATAATATATCCAATACTATCTATTAATTACATATGTTATGTATATAAACTGCTATATTATAGTTATGAACAAGGACAGCAAAAAAATAACCATTCTTATGTGATCCAGTAAGGATTTTGTTATATTTGCAGATTTTCAAAGGTCAAAATGTATTCATTTTCAAAGAAAAGGTTTTCACAAATATCTGTTTATTTGGGAATTCCATTTATGAGATTAAATAGATTTTGAATTATACAGTGTAATAATAAAGGATTATATCTATTAATACAAGTTTAAATCTGAATCTCATTTTCATAGTTAAGAAAAAGCTTTTTATATGTAACTGAAGCTTATTTAAAATACTGTTTAGTTTCTAAATATACTTATTTTCAGTTTAAGCAGTTTAGCTTAGTCTTAAAATTGTTGTGTACATTAACATATTCTTAGAGAAGTGAGATAAGGGGAATATAATCTCTATTTTATAGATTACTAGAAAAAAACTCTACTTACATGCAGGCAGGTAATTTAAAGTACAGATCAAACTATTATAGAATAAAAGGGTACATACATTTTCTGATTAAATTATGAATAGCAAAAGATACCAAAATATCAGAATTAAAATATTAACCATTTGAAAAGATTTACTCAGAAGACCCTTCACATAAATTTCTCATTTGTATTGGTGTTTTAGTAATCTCTTTAACCTTGATCTTATAAAGGTACTCATAAATTGTGATTCTTGAATTATGCTATTAAAGATGAATATTTATAAGATGATATAATCTATGCATTTTATTTCTAAGATGAATTAACACTTTACTTTTGTTATATAATAAAGTCCCACTTGTCCAGCTGGTAGACTTCTGCTAAGCACAAGGATATGAGTATAGTTCCAAATAGAGACATTAAGATAATAAACTCTGGTTAACAGGAAATTAACTTCTATAAGCACTTTGCTCCAGAGGAAAGCATAACACAGAACAGACCTCATTGACTTCTATAACAGAGTAGATGATAGTTCAGTTGAATTGAATTTCGTGCTGCTTCCAAATTTAGTGATTTTTTGCTTCTAATAGAAACAAAGTCAACCATATATGTGAGTTCTTGTATATTTGTGTACACACATCAACATTTAAATCTATAGTTAGAATATATTAATGTGTAACTTTATGAGTATACACAAACTCTTAAAAGATCTAGGAAGCAAATTTCCTCTTTTTTTATATCTTATCCGTATCTCATCCTCATTCAGTATCTCTAGTTACATCCCAACAATCATCTGAAATTTTCTCTGATAAGTTTAACCCATGTTGCTTCCTCCTCAGTCCAGGATTTTGTTCTTTACACAATTAAAATGTTTTCTTATGACAACTTCTCTAATGTTATTAGTATTTATTTCTGAATGTCAAGCTATCTAAGTCATTCTTTTATGTATGTATTTCTTATTTCTCTTATAAAACAACAATAATATTATGGATGATACCCCTATCATACTTTTATGGCACATCATAATTTTTGTGGCACTAGGATTATTAATTGACAAGAAAGCATGATCTTTATAATGTAGTTTATATTCTAGTAGAAAAGCTAATACTACGTATAGATATGATGCAATCTTTTGTCTGATTGGATCATATTTAGATGAATAAGATGCCTTCTGAAGTCTTCATCAACATCTCTGCAGATGAGTGAGGTGAATTTCTAATGCAAGATTGTAAAATACATGAAAAATGTAATGCAGCTTTGCACAGTGGCAGTCTCGTAGCCAATGAGGTTTATCTGAGATGCAATTACTGCTAATTGAAAACTTTTCCCAATAGCCTGCCATGACGACTTGAGATATAGTCAGCATTGGTAATTTTTGACACTCTCTATGGAGACTGAATTAAAAAATATAATGCAGTATGAATGTAGAAACATTTGTAATGTCAATGATAAAACATGAAAGTTTTAAATTAAAAACAATTTTTTCCTGTCTTATATAAAGACTTTTAAATTGATGCTCTAAAATACTAAACTTTTATGAGATTAATTTTTATGAAAGAACCCAGTACTTTTGTTAAGGTCATTTGAAATGGACTCTTTTCAATTGTAAACCATTCTCATTTCAAACACATTACAAAACCAGGGACTTTAAGATCCTCTCCTCTGTATTCAAAACTTCCTTTACCTTGACCTTAAATACTCTTCAGAGGTCCAATGCCCAGTGTAGATTATTGTCACTTACTTTTTATTCAGGACAATAATAAGTGTGGTTGGGGAATACATCTCTGAGAAGGTGGCATTTTAGCTGATATCTAAATTATGACAAAGAGCCAACCATACGGAGATCTTTAAAAAGCTTACCCCAGTGAGAGAAAGACGGGCAATACAGAGGTCCTGAGGCAGGTGAAATTGAATACGTAAAAGGAACTGAAAAGTCAGCCAGAGTGGCTGAAACTTAGTAAACAAGCAGGAGTAGTCTACAGTGGAGTTGGAGAGGTACTGTAGACTCCCCATGGTGTCATTCTATTCAGCTTCATAAATTAAGCCCATGATGAATGATAGCAAGTTCAGGTTCATAAGACACTATACTGTGTTCTGTGCTGTGTTATTGGTTGCAGGGTTAGAAATTGCCTGGCACTAATAGTGGAGCAGAATTGGTCATTTTATTATACTTACAAAAGATACTCAATTATGCTTTTCTCAGCAGAATCAATTTTTTGTGTCTAAAAATTAAATTGATATGTCAAAATCGATGCCATAAACCTTCTTGTTTCCAAGACTGTCACCTCTAAATAATATACTGGTTATATTTATTATTTTAAATCAGAATTCGATTGCAATACACCCTTCCACTCTGGGTGAAGAATAACATGAGCTAGCAAATGTTTCTGTGAGATATTTTTTCTTAAGTACATCTTTAGCTGGTTGTATTAAGTTGTACTCTCTACCTGCAGTTACTCCATTGCAAAGGTTGCAACAAAGCAACAGAGTCTAATTTGTATGTTTTTTTTTAATTTTAAAGAAGAAATCAATTCCTTTAACATATGACAGAATGTCATTTTGATCAGTGTCCCTTTAGCTTTATTGAGGCTGCTTAATTTTAGTAAAGGATGGCCAGAATTTATCTTCAGTGAGGAAATTTGACAGGACATGTAATGCTGTAATAGCAAAAGAACATTATTTTAATGGGACTCTTATCAGCTCCTGACAACAACTTTACATTTCAGTGCCCTGCATTGTCAGGCAGCTGGGAAATGATAGGTGGGACTGAGAGGGTGGGTGGGGAGGAATGTGTGATGAGGTTCAGAAAAATGGAGCAACAGTGAGTCAGAAGGCCTGGTTCTATCTACTAATTATGTAAATTGGACCTCAGTGTTGTACCAAATTCAGTTTTCTGGCTTCAGATATGGTGTTAATAATGATACTTCAAATTTTAACGAATCATTAAGAAACTTTACATAAACTTTACATATCCAAAGTAAATTTGAAAACAAGGATAAATACACATAATTTTCTGGCAAATTTTGAATTTACAAAAAGAGACTCTTAAAGAATCAGAACTATTTTTGCATTGCTTTTGGTTTCATATATATATATGTGAAATATATATATGTGAAATATATATGTGAAATATATATGAAATGTATATATGTGAAATATATATATGAAACGCATATATGTGAAATATATGTATGTGAAATATATATATGTGAAATATATATATATTATACCTTCAGTTCTGGAGTACATATGCAGAGCATGCAGGTTTGTTACATAGGTATACACATGCCTTGTTGGTTTGCTGCATCCGTACCCCCATTATCTACATTAGGTATTACTCCTAATATTATCAAGAATTAGAACATTTTACCAGATGAATCCCCATAGATCAATTTGTAAGAGTACTCCACCAAATTAGAAGGTCAGGAGGCTTCACAGAGAAATTTTACCAAACCTTCCATGATCCAAAATTGAAATGTTACTTAGACTGCTTCACAGACTGGTAAGTAAAGGAAAAATTGTCAAATAATTTTACAAACTGAACATATCAATGTGTGATGATGTTAGTTTTCAAAAGGAGACTACAGACCAATACCACTTACACTTATCAATGAAACAATTCTAATACGAGAAAGCAGAATCTAGCAGCACGTTAAAAAATAATACATCTTGAAAAGGCAAGATTTATTTATTCTAATAGTGCAGAAACAGTCCAATATTAAGTAATATATTAATCATATCACAGATGAAAAACAATTATTTGATCATGTCAATAGAGGTTGTAAAGTTATTTGACAGCATTCAGTAAAAATTATTGGCAAAAGCAGTTAATCAATTTTAAAATGCAGACTTTTCCTTAGCATAACTATCTCAATCCAAAGACCAACATTCTTAATGGCAAATACCAGATATTTCTCCACTAAAGTAAAAAATAAGATTATCCTCTATCCATATTATTATTTAACATTGTTCAAGGATTACTAGATAATAAAATTAGACAAAAGAAGAACATTGTAAGTATGAAAATCAGAAATAATGAATTCAGACTATCAGTATATGCAGATTGTATCATCTAATAAACCACAAAAATAGGGGATTCTTTTTGAGCCTGGGTTTTGTTCTCGCTCAGGCTAGACTCCAGTGGCACTATCATAGCTCACTGCAGCCTCATCCTTCTGGGTTCAAGTGATCCTCCTGCCTCAGCCTTCCAGGTAGCTAGAACTACAGGCATGTGCTACAATGTCTGGCTAATTTCTTAATTTTTTTATAGAGATGGGATCTCACTAAGTTAACCAGGCTACTTTCCAGCTCCTGACCTCAATGTATCCTCCCACGTCAGCTTCCTAAAGTGCTAGGATTACAAGGTGTGAGCCACAACATGCCAAACATCTAGTTTAAAACATCTAGTTAAAAACGTAGTTTAATACATGCAATATGGTATTTGAATTAGGTGATAAAATATTGAATATACAAAAATAGTATGACCTTGATATATAATTAGTATAATTTTGGTAATGACATAACAAATCATTAGCATAAACTGTTAGAAAATACAATTGAAAAAATAATTTGCAATGACCAAAAAAAAAGAAAAGATAGAATAGCTAGAAATAAAGTTAAGAAATATTAAAGGCATATGAATAACTTTAAATTACTTCTAAATTATACAAAAGATCATTTGGATGAATATATACAATATAATAAAATGAGGCTCTAATAAAAATATAATGTGATCTCAAAAAATTCACCAAGATTTTTTTTTTAACTAGAAGAACTAATTCTAAGTTTCTGTTGGAAAATAAACAAATTCAAATAGGAAAACTGAAAAAAAATAAATTAGTCATGTTGCATATTAAAACATCATATACATCCCATAATTAACACAATGTGACACAGAGCAAAAACATCAGAAAACAGATAAAAATATACTTAAGAGTTTAGCATATGAAAACAACATCTAAAATCAATACGAAAATCAGTGCTTAACCCAATAAATATTGTTGGCACAATTGGACAGCTTTCTAAAAAATATACTTGAACCCATACTTCTCAGGACACACCAGCAAAATTCCAAATGAATTAAAATTTAAAATCTAAAACATAAACCATATATGTAATGTGAATTAATTAGTTTATATGCCTAGGGTAGTAAAGGGCTTTCAAACTATGGTTTGAAATCCAGTTGCCATAAAAGAAAAAATTATTTTCTACACAAGAGTAAAACATTTCTGCATAGCAAAACAGTAAAGTCAAAATAACGAAGAGATAAAAAACTTATGTACTTCATATCCAGATAGTAAATAATTATTCTAATATAAAAAGAACTAAAAAATTACTTCACAGAAGATTAACATTATCACCAAAAAAATAAACTATCAACAGAGGGTTCCAAGGAAAGAAAGTACAAAAACTTATACAATATTTTTAAAGTGCTCAAACTCATTTATTAAAAAAGAAATGCTGAAAAATTATATAATACCATTTTTACCTCCTAAATGGGCAAAAACCTGAAAGTTTACTGACCCACTTCTGTGAAAAAATTGTGGCATATAGATGTTTTTTTTAATACTGGTGGAATACAAACATTATATGAAAAAATATTTAGTAAGATCTATCAAAATTATAAATTAAATCTTTGATCTAATAGTTTCATTTGTAGAAATTTATTCTACAAAAATAAACTCACATGTGTTTAAAGTGACTGACATAAAATGGTATTCATTCCCATGCTGTAATTGCAAAGAGAAAAAAAAAACTATCCATCAGTATGAAACTGATTGAATATATCCTGGTGAAAGCATAAAATGGAAGAGTATACAATTTTTTAAAGAAGAGGAAAATAGGAATATTGACAACGTGAGATCAAATCTTGGTTCTGTCATTTGAATATGTGTGCAACCTTGGGCAGCTTGCATATAGTCTCTGAGCCTTAGTGTACTCATCTTTAAAATGAGGATAACAAGAGTACCATCTCAGAGGGTTTGATAGAAAAGATTAAGGCTGTTAAAATACATAAAGCAGTTAGAATAGAAACCCTGCACATAATTAACACTAGTTTATTTCCAATTTTATGTACTTTTATGAAAATATTTACAAGATACATTATGTGAAAAAGTAAGTGATGTAAGATGCAACCATTTGTGCAAAAAAGGGGGAAAATAGGAAATAGAAATCTATGAAACATAGAAATAGGAATCTATGTTTGCATTTATTTAAATATTAAGGAAAATATGAAAGAATATATAAGGAGTCTTCATCTTACATAATTTTTCTGCAGTTTTATATTGCCTATGCAAAAATAAATAAGTAAACATACTGAAAAAGAATAATGCCCTATCATATTTTTGAACAACAAAATAATAGGTAAAAATAAAAGTATTTGTACACTCTAGGACTTTGTGCAGATTAAAATAATAAAATCTAATATTTGAGTGCCTTTTTGTGTGTGAGATGGTGTGCTTTTGTTTTACAGATATTCTCATTTACTCATAACAATCCTGTGAATTGTGTTCATTTTCAGTGAGAAGACTAAGAATCCAAATGATCAAATACAGGTATATTTCTAGGGTGATACAGATAATAAACAACAGCATTGGGATTCAACTCAGATTATTCTGACTCCTGAACTTTGGCTCTAAGTAATTCTGCTTTATGAGCCTTGTTCAGATACACCCAGTATCATGTCAAGAATCTACTCTAAATGGCTACTTTGAGTCATTAAAGTTCCAAGGCCCTGCTTTTTTCTTGGTATTTTGTTTGTTTGTTTGTTTGTTTGTTTTTAATATATTTTATTGCACTTTAGGTTCTGGGGTACATGTGCAAAACATGCAGGATTGTTGCATAGGTACATATGTGGCAATGTGGTTTGCTGCCTCCATCACCCTGTCACCTATGTCTGGCATTTCTCCCCATGTGATTCCTCCTCAACCTCCCCACCTCCTGCTGTCCCTCCCCTAACCCCCACCAACAGACCCCAGTGTGTGATACTTCCTTCCCTGTGTCCATATGTTCTCATTGTTCAACACCTGCCTATGAGTGAGAACATGCAGTGTTTTTTTATTTTTTATGTTCTTGTGTCAGTTTGCTGAGAATGATGGTTTCCAGATTTATCCATGTCCCTACAAAGGACACAAACTCATCATTTTTTATGGCTGCATAGTATTCCATGGTGTATATGTGCCATATTTTCCTTGTCCAGTCTATCATCGGTGGGCATTTGGGTTGGTTCCAGGTCTTTGGTATTGTAAACAGTGCCCCAGTGAATATACGTGTGCATGTGTCTTTATATTAGAACGATTTATAATCCTTTGGATATACACTTAGTAATGGGTTTACTGGGTCAAATGGAATTTCTACTTCTAGGTCCTTGAGAAATTGCCACACTGTCTTTCACAATGCTTGAATTAATTTACAGTCCCACCAACAGTGTAAAAGTGTTCGTATTTCTCCACATCCTCTCCAGCATCTGTCTCCAGATTTTTTAATGATCGCCATTCTAACTGGTGTGAGATGGTATCTCAATGTGGTTTTGATTTGCATTTCTCTACTGACCAGTGATGATGAGCATTTCTTCATATGCTTGTTGGCCTCATAAATGTCTTCTTTTGAAAAGGGTCTGTTCATATCCTTTGCCCACTTTTGAATGGGGTTGTTTTTTCTTGTAAATCTATTTTAGTTCTTTGTAGATTCTGGATATTAGCCCTTTGTCAGATGGATAGATTGCAAACATTTTTTGTTATTCTGTTGGTTGCTGGTTCACTCTAATGATTGTTTCTTTTGCTGTGCAGAAGCTCTGGAGTTTAATTAGATCCCATTTGTCTATTTTGGCTTTTGTTGCCAATGCTTTCAGTGTTTTAGTCATGAAGTCCTTGCCTATGCCTATATTCTGAATGGTTTTGCCTAGGTTTTCTTCTAGAGTTTTTATGGTATTAGGTCTTATGTTTAAGTCTTTAATCCATCTGGAGTTAATTTTAGTGTAAGGTGTCAGGAAGGGGTCCAGTTTCTGTTTTCTGCACATGGCTAGCCAGTTTTCCCAACACCATTTATGAAACAGGAAATCCTTTCCCCATTGCTTGCTTTTGTCAGGTTTGTCAAAGATCAGATGGTTGTAGATGTGTTCCATTGCCTCTGAGGCCTCTGTTCTGTTCCATCTATATCTCTGTTTT
>CAUYQU010070897.1:0-44961 GCA_963574635.1 Cheracebus regulus | reverse complement strand
TTTCTTAGTTTTCCTTTGGCGGACGCCCCTTCCCCACAGAGCCGGACCTTCCCGGGTTCGCTGTGCTTGCTGTGAAACTCTCAGTCCTCAGTGCTTCCAATTGCTGTTTTCCTTGTGGGGATGGGACCAGCCGAGCCCGTCTGTCCCCTATACTCCGCACCAGGAAGCTCCACGCTGGAGCACTGGCAAAACAGCCACGCCGGCTGAGTCACGCTGGTGACCCGTGTGGCTCCTCTGTCAGGAATCTCCCAGTCTGTGGGCAACAAAAATTCATCAGAAAGTGTGGCGTCCACTCATTCTCTGCACTTTCACTGGGAGCTACATTCCTGAGCTGTTGCTAATCGGCCATCTTGGATCTCTCCTGTCTTCCAATTTTTAATGATCTTCATTGTAATTGGCGTGAGATGGTATCTCAATGTGGTTTTGATTTGCATGTTGCTGATGACAACTGATGATGAACTTTTTTCATATGATTGTTGGGTACATAAATGTCTTCTTTTGAAAAGTTTCTGTTCATATCCTTTGCCACTTTTTTATGGGGTTGTTTTTTTCTTGTAAATTTGTTTATGTTCTTTGTAGATTCTGGATATTAGCCCTTTACCAGATAGGTAGATAGCAAACACTTTTTCACATTCTGTTGGTTATCAGTTCACTCTAATGATAGTTTCTTTTGCTGTGCAGAAGCTCTTAAGTTTAATTAGATCCCATCTATTTATTTTGACTTTTGTTGCCATTGCTTTTTGTGTTTTAGTTGTGAAGTCCTTGCCTGTGCCTATGTCCTGAATGGTATTGCCTAGGTTTTCTTCTAGGGTTTTTATGGTGTTAGGTCTTATGTTTAAATCTTTAATCCATCTGAAGTTAATTTTTGTATAAGGTGTAAGGTAGGGATCCAGTTTCAGCTTTCTGCATACTGCTAGCCATTTTTCCAACATCATGTATTAAATAGGGAATCATTGCACCATTGCTTCCTCCCCAAACCTGCTTTTTGTCAGGTTTGTCCAAGGTCAAATGGTTGTAGATATGTGGCATTACTTCTGAGGCCTCTGTTCTTTTCCATTGGTCTATATGTCTGTTTTGGTATCAGTACCATGCTGTTTTGATTACTGTAGCCTTGTAGTATAGTTTGAAGTCAGGTACTGTGATGCCTCCAGCTCTGTTTTTTTTTTTTTTTTTTTTTTTTTGGCTTAGGAATGTCATTGCTTAGGAATGGCAGGCTCTTTTTTGGTTCCATATGATGTTTAAGGTGTTTTTTTTTTCCAGTTCTGTGAAGTAAGTCAGTGGTAGCTTGCTGGGGATAGCATTGAATCTATAAATTACTTTGGGCAGTATGGCCATTTTCAGTGTATTGATTCTTGCCAACCATGAGCATGGAATGTTTTTTCATCTCTTTGTGTCCTCTTTTATTTCCTTGAGTAGTGGCTTATAGTTCTCCTTGAAGAGGTTCTTCACATCCCTTGTTAGTTGTATTCCTAGGAATTTTATTCTCTTTGTAGCAGTTGTGAATGGAAGTTCACTCATGATTTGTGTGTCTGTTTGTCTGTTATTTGTGTATAGGAATGCTTTGGATTTTTGCCCATTGACTTTGTATCCTGAGACTTGGCTGAAGTTGCTTATCAGCATAAGAAGATTTTGGGTTGAGATGATGGGATCTTCTAAATATACTATCATGTCATCTGCAAATAGACAATTTGACTTCCTTTTTTCCTAATTGAATATCGTATATTTCTTTTCCTTGCCGGATTATGCTGGCCAGAATTTCCAGTACTATGTTGAATAGGAGTGGTGAGAGAGGACATCCTTGTCTTGTGTCCGTCTTCAAAGGGAATGCTTCCAGTTTAATAATTATGTGTCTGTGCAGTGATCTTCTCATGGAGTATCTTAGTGGGGTTCTCTGGATTTCCTGAATTTGAACATTGGCCCATCTGGCTAGTTTGGTAAGTTCTCCTCAATGATATCCTGAAATATGTTTTCCAAATTTGTTTCATTCTCCTTGTCTCATTTAAGTACCCTAGTCAGTCATGGATTCAGTCTTTTATAGATAATTTCATATTTCTTGGATGTTTTGTTCATTTCTTCTCATTCTTTTTTCTCTATTTTTGTCTGCCTGTCTTATTTCAGAAAGACAGTTTTTAAGTTCTGAGATTCTTTCCTCTGCTTGATCTACTTTGCTGTTAATACTTGTGATTGCATTGTGAAGTTCTTGTAGTGTGTTTTTCAGCTAAATCAGGTCACTTATGTTCTTCTCTATATTGGTTATTTTGGCTGTCATTTTCTGGATTGGTTTATCCTGATTTTTAGCTTCCTTGATTTGGGTTACAATATGTTCCTTTAGCTTAGTGAAGTTCCTTTTTACCCACATTTTGCCACATACTTCTGTCATTTCAGCCATCTCAATCTCAGCCCACTTCTGAACCCTTGCTGAGGAAGTGCTGTGGTCATTTGGAGAAAAGAGGGCACTATGGCTTTTTGAGTTTTCAGCATTCTTGCACTGATTCTTTCTCATCTTTGAGGGCTTATCTACAATCTTTGAGATTACTGACCTTTGGATGGAGTTTTTGTGGGAGTTTTTTGATTTTGTTTGTTTGTTTTCCTTTTAACGGTCTGTCTGCTTTTCCATAGATCTATTGCAGTTTGCTGGGGGTCTACCCCAAAATCTAGGCACCTTGGATTTTCCAGTACCTGAAGGTATCACCAGTGAAGCTGCGAAACAGCAAAGATGACAGCTTGTCCCTTCCTCTGGAAGCTCCATGCCAGGGGTTACAGAACTGTTGCTGGCCAAAAAGAACCTGTAGAAGGTGGCTGGAGACCCTAGGTAGGAGATCCCACCCAGTCAGGAGGAAAGGAATCAAGGACCCACTTAAAGAAGCAGTCTGGCTGCATTTTGGCAAAGCAACTGGGCTGTTTTGGGGGAATTCCTTCAGCCCCCAATCAGTTTGGGTTCTCCAGGGCTGAGATGCCCAAACAGCAAAGGTAGCAGCCCACCTTACCCCTCAGGCACTCCACTGGAGGGAGAAACCCAAACTCTTTTGGCCATAGAACATGGGTGGGGTGGCTGGACAGGTCAGCTGAGAGATCCCAGCCGGCAAGGAGGAACAGATCTACCTGTTTAAAGAACCAGTCTGGTCACAACTTGGCAAAGCAGCTATACAGTGCTGGGGAACCACTTCTGCCCCATTTGGTTTCGACTCTCCGTAGCCTGCAGGCTGGAATGGCTGAGTTGTCCAAACAACAAAGGTAGCAGTCTGCCACTCTCCTCAGGAGCTCCTTTTTGTCTCAGGTAGGCACTACCCTGTTGCCAGTGGCTAGCTGAAATTCCAAGCCAGTCAGTCTTATCTTGTGAGGTGCTCTGGAGGTGAGCCAACAGACTTACTTTGCTTGGCACCTGGATTCAGTCCCCTTCCTAGTGGTAAATATAGTCCTCCCACTTTGCCTAAATTGCAGTTACCTTTGCTGGGGATCCCAGGCAGGTGAATGTAAAGTTCCTAAGTCTCTATGCATGTCTGAGCAACGGCTCTGCTGAGACTCTTCACAGCTCTGTGTGTCAGACCCAGGGCCTTGATGGAGTTAGTTGATGAGGGACTCCCCTGATCCAAGGTTGTAAAGATCCACAGGAGAAGTGTGGTTTCCCAGGTCACACATTTACATTCACTCATCACTTTCCCTGGATGGGGGTAAGAGTTTCCTTGGGTCTGCGTTGCTCTCAGGCGGGCTGTCTCCTTGCCATGCTTTTCTTCATTATTCTTGGGTTAAGTAGTTTCCCTGATCATTCCCAATGCAAGTACCTGGATGTTTCAGTTGAAGGTGCTGCATTTACTCACCTCTTTTGTTCCTCTCTGTGAATGCCACACACAGTAGCTGCATCTGATCAGCCATCTTGGCCCTGACTCTGATGTTTTTCTTATTTTTTGGCAGATTAGAATCATAACTTTGGGTAAAGGCAAGAATGCTCTTCTAGGTAGTGAAATGTTGAAAAGTGAGAGTTTATTGCAAAACTGGAAGGAAATGTATAAATTATATTTAGGGTGTGGTGGCTTATACTCATAATCCCAGCACTTTGGGAGGCCGAGGTGACAGATTGCTTGAACTCAAGAGTTTGAGACCAGCCTGGACAACATGGCCAAACCCCATCTCTACAAAAAGTAAATACAGTTAGCCAGCTGTAGCAGTGCATGCCTGTAGTTCCAGTTACTAGGGAGGCTGAGGTGGGAGGGTCACTTGAGCCCAGGAGGTTCAAGGTTGCAGTGAGCCATGATTGTGCCAATGCACTCCAGCCTGGGTGATAAAGCAAGACCATCTCAAAAATAATATAAAAAAATTTTCAGAGATACTCATCTATATCTTATTTGGGAGACTTTTGACAAAAAGGCAAACAAATACACTCAATAACATGTTTGAACATCATCATATAATTTAATTATTGATAACCTAATTATGGATTAAATTAAGTTATGATTATTCATAATTTAGTACTTTATGAATTAAGTTATTAATTTAATTTTGAATATTCCTAAAGGATCACATAAAAAGAATTTTAAAATGAACTTCCTCTTTCCTTTTTCACTTGTTTCATTGAGGCAGTTAGCTGTGAAGAGTGACAGTGATTGAACAGGATCTACTGGGCATGAAGCAAAGCAAGCTAAAAGCTAGCAGCCAGGAATATATGGGCCATGTGATCTGTAACATGTGAGTGTGCTTTTGTCATGTCAGTTGTCCTCTGCAGTTAATCAATATTATACCTCATGTCATTGCACTGTGAGAATCTAGAAATGTCTTAGTCTAACATGAGAAGTATGGTTCAAGAGCAATACAGAAGACACATAGGTTAGGCATTAAGATGAGATGGTGAGTAGATAAGGAAACAAAATGCTGAGCAGCCCAGATTAACAGGGCTTTTTCTGAGTAAGATCCCTAGATCATTAGGATTTTGAAAAGACAAATCTAGTGACAGTGTAATAATGACTGTAGAAAAAAATCAAAATACGGTCTTTCTGCATTAACTTTGAAATAACACTGTGTCAGGCAGCAGTATCTTTAGACCCAATGCTATGGTGATAAACATTGTTGGTCAAGTTACTTTTGATTAGAAAGAAGAAGATAACAAGCAGAGGAGGCAAAAAACTGGGGCAAATGACAATAAGATTCTTCTTAGTTTTTACTTTTTGGTGCCATGATATCCTTATATTTACAGCTAATAAGAATCTTAGTCCACATATATCTGTTCTCACAAGTTCAATAGCAGCCATTCATAAGGTGCAATTGGGTTTATTTCTTGAGTTATCATCTGTTAGTGTATGACAAATATCCGTTCTCACACATTCAATTGTAGTCTTTTATAAGGTGCTCATTTGGATTTATTTCTTGAGTGATCATCTACTTGTGTATGAAAAATGCCTCTAAACTCAGTGATACATAGTAGTAGCATGTTTTGTATTGCTTGCACATCTGTGTCAGCTTGGATGGCTCTGCTCAATGTGTTTCTCATTCTTTAGGGAGAAGCACCTGTACAGAATATTTCTTTCTTGTTCTGATGACAGAAAAGCAAGAGAGCACGTATATTTCAAGCCTTTGCTCAAATCACATCACCAACTTCTCATTGATCAAATCAAGTCAAATTCTCAAACCCAAAATTGTTGGGACAAGGAAACATTCTCTGCCCACAGTGGGAGGCAGGGGTACACAAATATTTGCTAAAAAATAATGCAAAATATCATAATCACTAAAGCAGTATATACTAGCTACTTGAAATTACATAATTCAGTTGAGTGCTGCACAAAAAGAAAATGTAACACCAAGAGAGATGCTTCATGAAAATTTAAGTCAATACTTTGCACTGACAGACCAAAGGCAAATAGCTGAAAAACTAAATTCTGTTGAATAAGATATAGATAACTCTGTTGTAAAATGCTAGGGAGGGGGACAAGAATAAGTAAATTTTTAAATGATTCTGACCAGATTGCTTTGAAATGTTCTTTAGCTTCTCACGCCAAAACCAAAACAAAACATAACAAAAAAACAAACAAAAACTAACATAAATGATAAGTAACTCTAAAATTATGCAGCACTCCAGCCTGGAACTGTAGCCCTAGAGTGGCATTGGCTGTACATCAAATGGTATATTTGTATTTGTGTGTGTGTGTTTAAATTTAAAATACAGCATTTAAAGTACTCATGCATTATGAATCATAATGTTTTATATTAATTTCCTTTTTCAATTAATTTAAAATGACTAGTCTTGATCATAGCAGAGATAAGAACTCCTGATATTCAAAGTAGATTTTTTTAAAGGAAAAAAAAGTAGAGTTCAGTATAAGCTTACACCTTTAGCTAATTACCAAATCTTCAGAAACTCACTTGACCCTTCTCCTCTTGATGACAAGGTGGTTAAATTAGAATAACAGTTGTTAGTGAATAAAAATTCCCGATGAGATTTGTAGCACTTTGATCTCTTTATTATTCTGGGAACGTTAAAAAAAAAAAAAGCCTTTTCTACATGTCTTCTTTTAATAGATCGCTTTCTAATCTGTGTGCTTCCACAAAGACACTGTTCAAAGAACTTAACTAAATCATGTCCAAGCTTAAGAGGCCCTCATTTAAACTCAGTATAAGACAGATCTTCAGCTGCCTGAGTCTTTTTTTGTCTACATGTCATGGTGAGGGACTGGATTAAGGAAAATGTTTTTCTTTTTGGGTCCACAAGGGGTGTGATTTCAAAGGCAGGAGCTTCCCAGCGACAGGCCTCCCACCACGCGCTCATCTGGGAATGTGAAGTTCCCCGTAAGCTTTAGTTCCAAAAGCCCACAGAAAGCTATGGGAGGAGGGGACTCTGTTGCAGACCAAGCAGCCAATCCAGTATTAGAGTCAAACATCAATCACTAAAGAGAAAGCTTGAAATAACTCCTCTCATTGGACGAGAATATGAATGGGGAGGGAATAACTCCAGAGTTAAAACCCCAATGCTCCTTACCTATAGGGATTCCTTCCTTTGATCCCCTGCCACTGGCAGCATGGTCTCCCCCTCCCACTCCCCCCCCCCTTTCTTTCTGCCTAATAAATCACTCTCTGCTAAACTCTTTGGGTCCATAATATTTATTAGAATGGTAAGCTTACTGAGCTTCTGGGTCCCTTTCCCCATTCTTGGGGTTAGAGAGGAATTGGAAGTGGGAGGGAGCTGCAGCCCTGCCTGGTTACAATGGCATCACTGATACACTGGATAGTCTTAGCAATGGGAAAGCAAACCAAGAGAAGAGTATATGATTTATGTTTCAATTCGAATTTAAGCTTTAAAAATTGTTCCAGACATATTTTCTTGACTTTTTAAATAATTTTTCCCATACAACTGTAAAACCAAAAGAAATGACTGAGACAACTCTCAATAAATTTAGAGGTTTATTTTGCCATATTTGAGGATGTGCCAGGGAAAAAGGAACACAAAATCACAAGAACATCTGTGATCTATGCTTATTCCAAAGAGAGTTTGAGAGCTTCAGTGCTTAAAGGGGAAAAGCTTTAAATAAGAGAAAGAGGGAAGAAGAAAAGGGGAGACTAAATAAAAGAGTTGAAGCAGTTACATTCTTCTGAGGCTTTTAACAGTGTTCACTGAATTCACATTTTACATGTAAAAAGAGTGAGTTCAGGAACAGTCAACCATGCATGACTCACACTCAGTGAATCTGGATTTTTACTTAAGATAAAGTAAATACAGAGTATAGGAAGCAATCAAATATGCATTTGTCTCAGGGAGTGGAAGGATAACTTCCAGTCTTGCCTTTGTTCTATGAAGATAAGCTGTTGATTTATATTGTCAAGGCAAAACTGAAAAGATATCTGTTTTAGGCTAAAGATCTTGGAGTCCCCAGGAATTCCCTTGTGAGCAAACTGTGGAAAGGATCTTTGGGGAGGTATGCTGCCTTCTATCTTTGCAGCTATCCATTTAAAAACAAAACAGGGCATTTTTGTGTGACTCAGTTCCCAAGCTTAACTTTTCCCTGGGACGTAGTGAGTTTAAGGTCCCAAGATTTTATTTTCCTTTCACATAAAATAACCCATAATGCCAATATTTTTTATCTCCTCTGTAGTAATAACTCACTGATTTGATTAAGATCACTTTCTACATGCTTTCCACAACTTCTTTCTCTTTAAAAGAAGTGGCATCCTTAGTTTATTTTGTGTATTTAGACTGCTTTAGTATAATTAATTATTCTGACCAAAAAGCTACAGTCTCTTTTAACAAGTTTGTGTTCCATTATTTAATTCAATTGAAGATATGATTACTGTTTTTGCACAAACACAACTAATGTTTTCTGAGCAAACCAAACATGGATCAATTTCGGATTCTTCAGTTTCTCTTCTTTTTTTAAAAAAAGTTTTTTTAAGCTGTAAGTTTATTCAGTGCAAAATAATTCTCTCCAGTTTTACTGAGGTGACTGACCACGTCCATGACCAAATCCGCCTCTAAACTGGAATTTGGTTGCTGACCCAGCCTCAGCCTGGGCTTTCTTGTGGGCACCAGGTGGCACAGCACTCTGTCTGTAGGTATCTCTGTCGGCTTCCCCTCTCGTGAGTCTTGCAGGTAGCTCACCTTCCAGAACTTTAGGCTGAGGTCTGCCTGTCTATGGACAGCTGCGGCATAGAGTAGCAGGCACGATCTCTGGGGACAGATGAAGGTAACCATGGAGATACTGGATACCCTCATTGGTAAGGCACCAGTAGAACTGTCTCCAGGCAAACTGTTCCTTCACATAGCCTCGGGACTTGAGAGACTGCATGGCCTTCATGACATGAGGTTGGGCACATTCTTGTCTGCCAGCTCCGGGTGCTTAGGCATGTGGACATCCTTCTTGGCCACCATGACTCCCTCCTTAAAAAGGAGTTCATAAACGCAATCCGGTTCTTCTTAGGCATCAACATCTCAGCAGCTGTAGGATACGGAGCCGGGACTGGAAAGCCAATTTCTCTTCTTGGCTGATAGATTGTGTTTTCACTGTTGTTGTTGGATAACTACTTTCCTATATATCATAAACTTACCTTAATGAATCTAATAGTACCATGACTATGCTGGTTTCATCTAGAAATCTTCTATTACAGTTTCTTGACATTGCTGGCTAAATGCTTTGAAAAAGCACATCCTTAAAAGCTCACACTTGGTCAAAAACAGATCTTCCATTATAAAGAAAGCTTATGTAAGCAAAAATAAAAATCTCAGGACCCTCCGAATATATGCAAAAATGGACATTAAGCCCTGAAGCTGAGTCACTACAAATGAATAGCTGTTAATAACATTATGCATCAACCAGGTCCCCTTAGAAAGGTAAAAAATCTCAGGCATCTGGCAAGAGTTGCCCCCACAGATTATTCATAGGCAGATTCTTTGCTGGCTTCCCATTAACAAAGACCTGCCAATCATAACTTTTGGTCTGCAATCTAAGTCTACATCCTAAAATTCCACACTGATTATACACTTATCTTCCCAGGTACAGAACAAGTCAAGGCTCACTTCCTGCACCTTTACTCAGAGACTTCTCCGTAATTGACTCTTCCTTTACTTTCTTTTTTTTTTTGCACACATCCACATTATCTTATGTAAAATGTGGATTAACTGGGCACTAACTGAAGTCTCACAGGAATGTGACTATTCACCTTACTGCCTTCTTGTCCCTCTTCCTACATGCATCTCTCCATCACCCCCCTTATGGAAATTTTTATGGTAGAGTTTATAGTTTATGGTATTTAAACCTTATAGAAAAACACTAAACCTGAAAACATCTTTGGGAAAAACAGCCACAGATGTGCTTGTGGCACATGTTATTCCCGCAAATGGCCTAAGGCTGGCTTAATAAACCTCAGTGGTAGAGACTTAGACCTCAGTTACACATTTCTCTTGTCACTTTTCACAGACCTGGGTATCATGATAAGTTTAAGTAGTTTTGTTTACAAATCTACCATTATATGTCCTCATAGAACCGAAGAAAAGGATAGTTTCAATGAAACCATTATTGACCATTCATACATACACAGACATATTTTCTTACCCTAAAATGAATCTTTCAGCTGGCCTGGTGGCTCATGCCTGTCAGCACTTTAGGAGGCTAAAGCAGGCAAATCTCTTGAGATTAGGAGTTAGAGACCAGCCTGGCTAACATGGTGAAACATTGTCTGCACTAAATAACACAAAAATTAGCCAGGCGTGGTGGTGTTCACCTGTAGAGTCAGCTACTCAGGAGGCTCAGGCAGGAGAATCATTTGAACCCCAGAGGTGGAGGTTGCAGTGAGCTGAGCTCATACCACTAAATTCCAGTCTGGGTGACAGGACCAGACTCTGTCTCAAAAAAAGAAAAAAAGAAAGAAAAAAAAAGACCCTTTCCAAATGATCCTGAAATAATCACCTTAATACAAAAGAAAAAAATAAAGATTTCTTTCTGTAGTAAAGCTTTGCTATCTTATTAATGAAATTGGGGAGGCATTTAAAATGGATGAGGAAAGAACTGTGTTGATTCTTATTCCCTATGGCAAATCAGTTTTATTTATTTTTCTGTAAGATATATTTCACAAGTCAGCATACACAACCAACATTACTATAGAAATTTGTGACAATTCCCATTTGAAAAAGAATTCCTTAGAAATTTGAGAAGTGGAGAAATAAATGAGGTAGTCATTATAGTTTAAATTTTTAAAATTTAATTGACCATTGGCTCTTCTTCCGTGTGCCCTATTATAACTGCCCAATGAGTTCATATTGCCTGCCGTCCAGATAGAGCTAATTTATCAAGATAGAAGAATTGCAATAGAGAGAGTATAATACAAATAGAACTGGCTAAATGGAAGATCAGAGTTTTATTATTACTCAAATCATCCTCTACGAAAATTCAGAGGCCAAGATTTTTCAAGGATAGTTTGGCAGGTAGGAAAACTTAGCGGGTAGGAGTTGCTGATTAATTGGGGGTATAATCATAAGGGTGCAGAAAATGGTCCTCATGTCCTGAAGACTTCTGGGTGGGGGCCACTAGAGGCATTGCTGGTCTGGGTGGGGCCATCTGGTCATTAGAAATGCAAAAGCCTGGTAAGACATTGTGAAAGGAATTGGGAATTGGAGAAGTTGAAAGTCTTGTGACTTCTGGAATAATGGCTGGTTATCATTTAACTGCACCTATATCTTAGTGAAATCCAGGCCCCTCTAGTCTTCTTAAACTGGTGGCCTTTCATTAATTTTACAAAAGTAGTTTAGTTTTGATATGTAGTTTATTCAAAAGACCAAAAAGAAAACTTCTCTTACTATTTTTTAATATTCCATGAATATCTTGTTCAAAAGAAAAAGCCAAATTTCACCTTTGCATTAGTGTACTATTAATATTAGACCCAATTCTTAATAAAACATTATAAACAAATCTAGCCATCTTTATCAATTTGACCATAAGGTAAGATTTCCATAAAACCTTTTACAACACTTTACAATTTTCTGATAAAGAGTAGATCAATGAGCAATCTAAAAAACGCTGTTATTCAGATTCTGAGTGGGCTCAGATTCTGGCCCTGCATCAGAATAAAATAGAAGTGTTTGTTTATTTTAATGTTTAAAACTGAATAAATTTAAGGCAAAACTAAATAATACTCCTCCACACAGAATTTTTTAGCCAATTAATTGGATCTCTTTTATATATGTTGGTAGGAAAACAGTATACACATAACATAAATACATAAACAGAAGAAAATCTGTTAACGGTGATAAGATTTTTCATATGCCAGTTTTTAAGTTTATCAGTTTAGACCATCAGTCTTCTTCTTCTCTGTTTCCTGCCCTAAACAATTGCCATCTAGGCAGCTCTATATTTGCATTTTTAAAGGATAGCTCTTAGGTGAAATTAGGTAGAGAATTCATATTTGACCAAAACCAAGGAAAAATTGTGTGAGTAAAAGTTCATGTGAGATGGCCAGGAAAAGCAGACACTCTTGCTGTGGAGATTTCTTTAAAGAAGTAAATTTTTTCAGTTGGATTACTGGCTCTTGGGTGGAGCCTTTTAAGGAAGGAGGCCAGGAAAGCATGTAGTTTTAGGGCCTATTAAGCAGGCACAGTTGGAAGGCAAACAGATCCCCAAAGTTAATGATCTCATGTTTACACTGAATCCTAGGTTCCCAAAGGAGGGAAACATTATGGGATGAGGCTGTGCAAAGCTTCCACAGTGTATTCCATTGAAAAAACATTTCCCGGAAGGCTACTGAGCAACCCAGTTCCAATCCACTCACACTGTAAACAACTCATTCCTCATTCTATACCTTTCAGGTACCTAAGAGCATGCTTTTCTTATTTCCATGTGCAAAGAAAGGAGTATTGCCACATAGTAATAATCAGTATAAACAGCTGTTATCAGTAATAACTCACCATAAACAGCTGTCATCAGCCATTTAAAAAAATAGATCTGTTATTTAGCTATTACACATTGAAGTTAAATTTTCTCATAATGCAAAGTAATTTCTGGTCCTCCCCACAGTGTAAAAGATTAGATACAAAAAGAAGGAGGGACAGATAGAAGTTAATGGGAAACAGAATTCAGTCAACTGAGAAAAACAGGGATTTTAAGATAATTAAAACCAAATATCAGCCTTAATTAAGTCAATTTTTAACTAGAGAGCTTTCAAAATAAAAAGTTCTTCTAAATATTTTATTAGCAGATTTAACTGGAACAAACAGCCAGTATTTCTGGCTTTTGAACTTTATTAAAGGTAACTTCCCAGGTAAAACCAGTTTTAAGCCTTACCTGAGGTTATGATACTTAACCAAGTTCCATGAGGCATTTTCAAAAAGAAGCCAAGTGGTGTTTACAAGATCTAGAATTACCCTAAAAGTAGCTCAGAGAAAGGAAAATTCTGGACAGGAAATCAGACGCTCTTTATGAAGGAAAAAATAATAAATGGCAAAGGTAATACAATACTAAACAGAAAGGACTCATTTTCTAAGCTGGGAATTGAACTCAAGCCATGATTGCAAAAGGCTAGAGTCTTAGCTACTGAGCTACAATAAGGGCAGTTTCCACTGTTCTTCCCAAAGGAAGTCTACGGCAGTCATTTTCAAGCTTACAAAAAACCTTAACTGCTCAAGATAATTCTTAAGGCTAGCCATGACATGAATCTCAAAATTCCTGCCCTTTGGATGGCAGAAACCAAGAGACAGTACCCCTACATTGTCACAAAGTCAAGTTTTCAAGGACATAAGATGAGAGGAAAACCTTATCCAATTTTTGTTTCAGGGACCCACAGCAAAGTTTGTAACTGACCAGTCTGTAGGATAGGCTTGAACAATGGGTTCATAGAGGTCCTAGTCCCATGTTCTATCCTGTGATACCTGTGTCCATGAAAAAATAACACAGAAAGACAAATTTATAGCACAAAGTACACCAGATTTGCTACAGACTAAGATTAGTCTCATGAATTCTTTTTCCTTTTAATCAAGACCTTGAAGAGCAAACAGGGACTTTTACCATTCATTGAACTGTTTTGCACAGAGAGAAGGGCCAGAAACCTGGCCAGTAATAAATTCTTACTCGTTTGCTGGCATGCCAGATTTCTGGCTCCCTTTCTCTGAGTGGCTTTGGTGACCCTTGCTCTCCACACCTTTGATGTGAGGGCTAATCCACATTATAGAAGAAATCATTATTTTCTCTGTCATAGAACCATAGGCAAAAGCCTCTCAATTGTGCAAGATGCAGAGTAGCAGGTCACATAAAGAAACCAAGTTAATGTTTTCTATTCTGACTGGATCAAAATACCTATGACGAAATACAGGCACTAGTCACCTCACTCCAAACCCAATATGAACCAGACAAGGCTCAAACTTGCCCCCATTGGCCCTCATCATCTTTGATCCATTCAGAGTGGGGTAGGATGACCTCCAACCAGGAGTTTCAATGACTGGTCTCTGGGCAAATGGAAGAATAAATAGATACCCTGAATTAGGCCTATTGAGCTTTCTTCAGGGATCACTGAATGCAACCAACCAGGCAAATTAGGAGAGCCCGCTGGACTTCCATGAGCAATGCCTTCAGAGAGCTCTTCTACATATGCAAACCATGCAATGACATAAAGAAAAACGGAAGGCCTTCCAAACCGAGATTCTAGACCAGATTCCAAACCAGAAGAGTGTTCCTCCAAACAGATCTCCTATTTTCTGTCCAGCTGGGAAGAAATGTCCTCAAAATGAAGACTCTTTCTATAATCTGTGGAGAACTGAGCAGTCTGAGTGGTGGGCTACAGAGCCAGATGCTTACCCTGATAGGGCTCCATACAGTGCCTCTAGAGAGTTCAACATACCAGGAGAGGGAAGGACATGTTGGCATTGCTTGGAATTCTCACCAAACCAAGTTCAAAGACACTTTCCAATATATTTAGATCTATGCACTGTGAATTGATAGTGCCCAGTCACTAGAGAGTGCCAGAGAGTGCTCTTAGTGCAAGAGAACTAGGTGGCTACATGGGGTGGCCTCTAGATCAACTGCCAGTAAGGGGCTAATGAGTTAGGTAGGTAGCCACAAGACCTATCCTGGATGAGCACCCAAATTTATAATCATTCAAGGGGTTCATCTTGCCTGCTTCCCAGATATTGCCAATTTATCAAGATAGGGTAATTGCAACGGATAAAGAGTTTAATATATTGAGCCAGCTAAATGGGACACCAGGGTTTTATTATTACTCAAATTAACTTTTCCAAACATTTTGGAGGGTAGTTTTTCAAGGATAGCTTAGCAAGAAGGAAGCTAGGGAATGGGTGCCACTAATTGGTTGTAGGGGTACAATCACATGGGTGTGGAAAATGGTCCTCATACTCTGAATTCACTTCTGGATGGGGACCACCAGAAGAGTCACTGATCTGGGGGTGGGGGCATCTGGTCATCAGAAATGCAAAAGCCTGATAAGACATCTCAAAGGGAATTGTGGAAGCTGCAAATCGTGTAACCTCTGGAATAATGGCTAGTAACAATTTAACTATACCTATGTCTTAGCAGAGTTTAGACCCCTCTCATCCTCCTAAACTGGTGCCCTTTCATTAGTTTTACAAAGATGGTTTAGTTCCAGGAAAGGTTATTATCCTTTAAACTGTAAACTAAATCTTTCCCAAAATTAGCTTGGCCCACACTCAGGAATAACCATGAGAAATTTGTAGAGGTTAAAGGCAAGATGCAATCAATTAGGTCATATTTCTTTCACTGTCATAATTTTCTCACTGTTACAATGTTTGCAGAGGAAGTTTTACTATTTGGTGGGGTAACTGCTTACCAACATATCCAGGCAGTTGAGTAAAATATTTAGCAGACTGAAAATCAATGCAGTAGTCTTTATTATATAAAACTAATGATTGTGGTCATGATATTCAGAATAAGAATTAGCTAATAATTTATTTAAGTACAAATACCCATAATGTATGAAATTAATAAAGAATGTTTCTTACATGAATTACCTTCTAAGGTGGTTTAATTCCAATTTTCTTCTGCTAAAATTTTTACTTTCTTTAAAAATTGGTAACAAAATAATCAAATTATGGTCCAATGTACTCAACTAACTTGTAAATAACAGAAATGGATTGTACAACAGTGGAATAGCCAAAAGAGTGGACATCAACCTAGGTTCTAATCTAGATCCTGTTAGAACCTGGTCATACAAATTTTAGCAAACGCTTTCATCTCTCAGATTTTTAAGTGAGTAGTAAAATTTTGAAAGAATCGAACTCACAGATTTGTTTCAGATCTAAAACTCTAAGATTCTACTTGACAGTAAATGTTCTCAAACATTCTTTTCAAGAACAACTAAAAAGTTACCCTAGAAAATTAAAGTACTAGAGAGAAATAGGCACCCAAGTATTTTCTTTTCTTTTTGTAAACAGCTTCTCTATTTAATGTTTTACAGAATTAACTAACTATATAATGCAAACTTTAAAAGATCGATTAAAAAAATAATAAGATGTAGAAATGTTTTAATTATCCGTGGTGTTAACCTCAAGGCTCAACTGCTTAGTAATATAACATGGTATTTGCACATGCATGTTAGCTGCACCTGTTAGATGACACTAGGGGGAGCTCTAATACTGTTTTGTTTTATGTTCACTATGGATTTAGGAGATGTGTTTTTAATTTAGTTGTGAAAATTAATATTTAAATGTATAATCCTCCAAATACAATAGCACCAACAAAAAGAGTGTGCTCAAAGTGCCAATGTAACATTAGAACAAATAGTGACATTTTTCACCTATTTTCGCAAATGTGTCTTTAGAAAACTATGATTCCATGATTATTCAAAACTTAGATGAACTAAGTGAACACAGATGTGTGTGAGGGTGAATATACGCATATGTATACATTTCCAATTTAAAAATAAAGTAACTGAATTGCCAACCTGTTTATAATCTTTCAAAGTGGTCATAAAAGTAAATTTACTCTCTCTAGTTGAAATAATTGTCTCCCAATTTTTCCTGACTTCTATTCAACATGGCTTAGCATAATTCTATATAGAATTTATACAAGTATTATTAAAGTGGAAATATTATTATCTAGAATATTATTGCATACATGTGATCACAGAAGATTAAATGAAATTATTTCTAAGAGCTTAACTTTGTGAAGTTTTCCATGCCCTTTTCTTTATACTATTAATTATTCTTTTTTTTTTTTTTGAAATGGAGTCTCGCTCTCTCAGACTGGAGTGTAGTGGTACAATCTCAGCTCACTGCAACTTCCATCTCCTGGGTTCAAGAGTTTCTCCTGCCTCAGGCTACCAAGTAGCTGAGATTACAGACACACGCCACCATGCCCGGCTAAGTTTTATATTTTTAGTAGAGAAGTGGTTTCACCATGTTGGCCACGCTGGTCTCGAACTCCCGATGTCAGGAGATCAACCCACCTGAGCCTTCAAAAGTTCTGGGATTGCAGGTGTGAGCCACCTCACCCAGCCTATTATTAATAATTCTTAAAGATAAAAATCTTTTATAGTATAACAGGCCCTATTTGGTGAGTTTACCAATCTTTCCTCTAAACCATTGCTTCTCAAATTTGAATACAAATATGATTCCCATAAGGGATGCTATTAAAATGCAGATTCTGATTCAGTAGGTCTGGAGTGAGGCTTAGATAGTTGCATTTTTAAAAACTCTCAGGGGTATAACTGCTGCTATTCTATATACAATGTTTGTATGTAGCAAGGAGGTATACCATATCTAGCATGGACCATATACATCTTCTGTACCCCAA
Organism: Cheracebus regulus; assembly: GCA_963574635.1. Lineage (NCBI taxonomy): Eukaryota > Metazoa > Chordata > Mammalia > Primates > Pitheciidae > Cheracebus > Cheracebus regulus. The sequence continues at coordinate 27,736 of CAUYQU010070897.1, read as the reverse complement.
ATAGCCACTTCCTCACTTCCTCCTTATCTTTCTGTCAGCTGAAAATGACTGTGGAAAACAAGTGTTTAATATGGTATAGTCTTTATCAGCCTGGGTCACTGTATTACTGCATGGAGCATACTTGTCTAATGCTGAGTGGGGATAACCAGTTGGATTTACATGATAGAGAAATAAATGTTTATTATTTTAAACCCTGGAAATTAGTGGGTTTCACTGTTACATCAGCCAATCTTATTAATAAATATATATTTAGATTATTTTCATGAAAGTTTTTTTTTTAACAAATAATGGTACAAAGACGAATTTTAACAGCAGTAATTTCTACTAGAAATACAAAAGAAAATATCTATTTCCTAAAATCTTCATATCAGGTAATCTTAATTTTAGTATATGTGCAGGACTTTTTAAAATTTATTTTCAATTGTAGTAAAAAGCATGTAACATAACATTTATCATCATAATCATGTTTAAGCATACAGTCCAGGGGTGTTAAGTATATTCACATTGTTATGTAACAGAACTCCAGACTTTTTTCATCTTGTGAAACTTTGACTCTACCCCATGAAATAACTCCCCATTTTCCGATTATCTCAGCTCTTGGTAACCATCATTCTACTTTCTGTTTCTATGAATGTGATAATCTTAGGTACCTCATATAAGTGGAATCACGTATTTGTCTTTTTGTGACTAGCTTATTTCACTTAATGTAATGTTCTCAAGATTCATGTATATCACAGCAAATGGCAAAATTTTCTTCCTTTCTAGGCTAATAATATTTCATTGTATGTATAGGTAACATTTGGTTTATCCTAGTAATTTGTAAACTTCATCAGATTGATAATTACAAAACAATAATGTTCTTTTTATTGGCCCTTATTTTGCCATTGTTATATATGTCTGTCTTTATGCCAGTACTGTAGCTTTAGAATATATATTAAAATCAGGAAGTCTGATATCTCCAGCTTTGTTCTTTCTCAAGATCACTTTGGCTATTCTGGGTCTTTGGTGGTTTCATATGAATTTTAGAATTTTTTTTCCATTTCTGTAAGAAACACCACTGGAATTTTAGAAACTGTATTTACTTCACAGATTGCTTTGAGTAATATATATAATTTTACATGTACAAGTCTTTCTTAGTTAATTTGTTTCCTAATAGTCATATAAGTACGAGGTGGCTCATGCCTGTAATCCCAGCACTTTGGGAGACTGAGGCTCGTGGATTACCTGAGGTGAGGAGTTCAAGACCAGCCTGGCCAATATGGTGAAATCTCATCTCTACTAAAAATACAAAAATTAGCTGGGCATAGTGGCATGTGCCTGTGTTTACAAAATATAAATATAATATATAATAATTTTGCTTTTTAACTATATTTTAGATATTTTTATATATTTTATAATATATACAATATATAAATATAAAATATATATTTCTTTATATGAATATAAAATATAGATTTCTCTCTATATATTTCTTTATATATTTACACACATGTACACATATATTTTAATTTTTCATGGAGCCTTTAGGATTTTCTACATATAGGATTACATCATCTGAAATTAGAGATAATTTTTCTTCCTTTTGGATTTGGATTCCTTTCATTTTATTTTCCCGTCTATTTCCTTTGGCTAGGATTCTCAGTAGTACACTGAATAGAAGTCATAAGAGTGAGTATCCATGTCTTGTTCCTGATCTTGGAGGAAAATGTTTTAATTTTTACATTGAGCATGATGTTATCCATGGACTTGTCATATGTGTCCTCTATTGTGTTGAGGTACATTTTTTCCATACCTAGTTTGTTGAGCATTTTTATCACAAGAGAACGTTGAATGTATGTTGACAAATGCTTTTTTGGCATGTATTGAGATTATGTAATATTTAACTTTCATTTTATTAATATGATGTATAACATTTATTCATTTGCACACCCTGAACTGTCCTTACATCCCAGGGATAAATCCCATCTGATTACGGTGAACTATCTTTTTAATGTGTTTTGATTTTAGTTTTCCAGTATTTTATTTGTGATTTTTGTATTTGTGTTCATCAGGAATATTGGCCTGTAATTTTCTTTTCTTATGATGTCTTTATTTGTCTTTGGTTTCAGGGTAGTGTTTACATCATAAAATGAGTTTGGATGTGTTTTCTTCAGCTTTTTGGAATAATTTGAATTAATTTTTATTTAAATGGTTGGTAGAATTCACTAGTGAAGCCATCTGGTTCTGGGCTTATGTTTGGTGAGAGACTCTTTATTACTGATTCAGTATTGCTCGTTATTGTCTGTTCATATTTTATATTTCTTCATGATTTCATCTTTGTGTGTTGAACATATCTAGGAATTTATCAGTTTTCTCCAGGTTATCAAATTTCACAGTATATAAATATTTATAATAGTCTGGCATGGCAATTTTTTTATTTCTATGACATTATTTGTAATGTCTCCTCTTCATTTCTGATTGTACCGAGACTTCATTCATTTTTTCTTATTATAGCTGACGTTTTGTCAATTTTGTTTGTTTCAACAAGAAACAACCGTGTTAAGTTTTCTTAGTCTCAGTTTTATTTATTTCTGCTCTAATTTCTATTATTTCCTTCCTTCTACTAATGTTGGGCTTAGTTTGTTCTTTTTCAAGTTTCTTAAGATTTAAAGTTAGTCTGTTTATTTGAGATCTTTCTTCTTTTTTACATAGGTTTTTGTCATCATAACCTTCCCTCTTAGTACTGCTTTTTCTGCATCCTGTACATCTTGATATGTTGTGGTTTCATTTTCACTAGTCTCAAGATAGTTTCTCATTTCCCTTTTGACTGCTTTGATCCATTGATTGTGCAGGAACTTATTTAATCTTAGCACATTTGCAGATTTTACAATATTCCTTCTGTAATTGATTTATACTTTCACATAATTTTGATTAAAAAAAACATGTTGAATATTTTAAGCTGAAATTTGCAAAGACTTCTCTTGTGACCTGATGTGACATATCCTGAAGACTATTCTGTGTGCCCTTGAAAAGAATATATATTTTGCTACTGTTAAATTTATGTTCTGATGTTAGTGATGTAGAACATTTTTGTATATACTTGTATGCCATATATATGTCTTCTTTTGAGAAATAGCTCTTCAGCTCTTTTTAAAAGATATTTTGGCCATTTAAAATCGAATTATTTGTTTTTTGTTTCTGTTGTGCTTTTTGGGCTCTTTATTCTGGTTACTAATTTATCAGATGGGTAATTTGTAAATATGTACTTTTATACTGTGGATTCCTTCTTCACTTTGTTGGTTGTTTCTTTGCTGGACAGAAGTTTTTTAGTTTGTTGTGATCCCATTTGTTCATTTTTTGCTTTGGCTGCTTGTACTTTTGAGGTATTATTCATGAAATCTTTAAACAGATAAATGTTTTAGAGTGTTTCCCCAATGTTTTCTTCTAACAGTATTATAGTTTCAGATCTTAATTTAAGTCTTTAATTCATTTTGATTTGTTTTTTGCACATGGCAAGATATAAGGATCTAGTTTTATTTTCCTACATATGAATATCCAGTTTTCCCACGTCAATTTATTGAACCTACTGTCATTTCCCCAATGTATGTTCTTGGCACTTTGGTTGAAAATTACTATTAATGTATGGATTTATCTCTGGGTTCTTCATTCTGTTCCATTGGTCTATGTGTCTGTTTTTATGCCATTAACATGTTGTTTGGGTTCATTTAGCTTTGGAGTATAATTTGAAGTCAGGCAATGTGATTCTTCTGTAGTTTTTTATTTTATTTTTTTGCCCAGGATGGCCTTGGCTATTCTAGGTCTGATTCTCTTTGCAATGTTTTTTGTTGTTGTTGTTTTCGTTTTTGTTTTCTGTATATATTTTTATACTGTGGTTATTATGAAGCATTCCATAAGACACGCCTATTTAAAAGTAATAGCAAATTATCAATAACATACAGTGTACAATATACTCCTTTTCTTCTCATACTTTATGTTTTTGGTGTCACAATATATACCTTTCAACAAGTTGAATCCATTGACACATTTTTGTAATTAGTTGTTTTTTCTATTTTTGGGTTTTTAACTTTTACGCTACAGTTAAAAGTTATTTCTATACCATCATTACAGTGTTACAATATCCTGTATTTGTTTACCTGGTTACCTTAACTAGCAATTTTTACACTTTTAATGTTTTCCTGTTTCTGTTTAGCCTCTTTTAGCTTTAACTTAAAGGACTCACTTTCACATCTCTTGCAACACATGTTTAGTGATAATGAACAAACTAAGCTTTGTTTTTGAAAGAATGTTTTTCTGGGTATAGTATTCGTAGTTGGCAGATTTGTTTTGTTTTTTCTTTCTTTTAGTACTTTGAATAAATCATCTGATTTCCCGCTGTCCTGCAGAGTTTCTGCTGAGGTCCTTTACACATGATGAATCAATTTTCTGTTGTGCTTTCAAAAGTATCTCTTTATCTTTGAGTTTGACAACTTGATTATAATGCATCTTAGTGCAGGCATTTTTGGTTTACCCTAATCAAACAAATTTGAGCTTCATAAATATGGATGTCTATTTTCCTCCCCAGATTTGAGAAGTCTTGGGCCATTATTTTTAAAAATAAGTTTCTGGCTCTCTCTCTCTAAATGCACTGGAATGGTGAGAGGCTGGGTGCAAGCTCCACTTCTTTCCCTTCCTCCTGAAGGGTAAGACTCGGGATTGTAAGCATTCTCTTTATGCCATAGTACCATGCAGATTTGAATGCTTCCTGCCCCTCTTCCCTAGGAGGTTGAACTACAATACTGGAAATCTGGGTGCTCCACTTTTCTCCCTTCTTTATGAATACAAAATCTAAAGTTTTTGCATCTTCTTTCCATCCCACAGTGCTATGCAGGCTGCTGAGAGACCCAGCACCTTTCTTTGCTGTTAGCTTCCCCCAGGCATTCTATTACCTGTTCCTTGACTGCTTGGAGTTGAGGTAAAGCAAAATTAGGTTTACTGGGGAGATCCCAAAAGCCTGGGAATGTCAGATCGACTCTTTCTTCAGTCTTCCTCCAAGGGAGAAATCATGAGCTTAGTGCATCTCTTTTGTCACCAAGTCGGAGTGACCTGTGGGAGAGGTTGACATAGATAAAGTAAAATTGTTTCTTTCATCTATTTCAAAAAGATTTTTTTCTAAGTTTTGTACCTTTCTGGGCTGCTTCAAATGCTTAACTGGATTTTAAAGGTTTTATAAAGGTATTTTGGCCCAAATAACATTGTTTAATCAGTGTTTATGTGCAGAGATGAGGGCTAAGATGTCCTATTCTGTCATCTTGCTGATATCACTGTTTAGCAGACATTTTTATTTGTAATGATTATATTTTTATATTAGCTAGAAATTTACCAATTTATCTGTTTTTTAAGTTTTTTTGTCAGTTTTTCTATTGAGTATTTTTATTGATTTGTGTAAGTTCAGTCTTAGATCATTGATTCTAGATTTCAGGTGTTACATAATTTAGTAATTGAGATTTTGGTTTATTTTCACATCAAAATTTTGAATAAATATTTAGTCAAGTATGGAAATCTTTCACCATGTGGCTTCTGGACAATAGCTTCTTTGACTTTACATGCAGAAAGAAAATTAGGCTCTTTGATTTGATTTTTAAATGAACCCTGAAATTGAACATTAACATATAAAAGAAATCCTAATAGGCTACATTATTATTCTTACTTCCTTCATTGGCATATAATTTAATAAATATCTGATTAATTACTATTAGAATATTATATCATGAACTGTATTTAGAATTTCCCAGTAACACTTTACTAAACAATCCGTACTCATTTTTCAAAACATCAGCTCTTTTCTAAAAATTTTGTCTCATGTCATATATACGGTCTTTTTAAAAACAGGGTTAGTAGAAAGGAGTTGGTTGCTTTTTCATGTGAAGTTTTAATGCAATCATCTCTGAGACTGGCCTGACTACTTGATGAGTCTCTGTATGCAATTTTCTGAATCACTCATGTTAAGCTTTAAACTACTTATTTTTTTTCTTAGCCTAAGAGGAAGAGAAGACATCTAGTCACCAGCCTTCACATAATTAGCCTTTATATTCAAATATCAGAAGACTGTGCCTTTGCCTTCTGCTTTTGTTGAACCATTAAAATCCAGTTTTAATCTCCTTACCACAAAATGTGTAAGAACAAATTCTTCATGCTATGGTGGCTTGATATATGCAATAGGAGAGAAAGGTTATTAAGAAATAAGAAAAATCTGACCACAAGAGAGTTTTATAACTTACCATAAATCTCACAGCAAGGCATATATTGTTCATCTACCAAAAGCTCAGATTTAAATATAATGGCATCTCCAAATAAAAAGAAATGTAAACAAAATCAGATTTGCAATGTCTTAATATTTATATAAGCAATAGGAAATGTAAACATTGTCATTTCCAAGTCCCTCTACTATACAACCACAAGAAAGATTTATTCAATAATTCTCTCTTTTTTTATGGATGACTGACATTTAAAGTTAGAAATTACCAAAAAAAGAATTTATGCAAAAAGTCTGGTCATCTAGCATTTGCAAGAATTGCAAGCAGAAACAAACTTCAGAGTACCAAATATTTAAAAACAGCATTAGGCAACCTAATTGAGCCAGACTGATATATAAACAAATACTGAAAATTAGAATGGAACAAAAAATGTATCTCTGTGAAGTGCTGCTCCAAGTATAATCCAGTTACTTCTCTGGTGGCCCATAAAATATTTGATAATGGAATTTGTTTGGCAGAAGTTTTGTGTAGAGAGAAAATACACTCTAATAAGCTTGTTCTAGTCAGTTGGAATCCCTGGGAAACAGACTCTGAAATGAAGATTAGCATTCAGGAGTTCCATTGGAAGTATTCTTAAGATCAACATCTATGGGTAAAAGAAAGGAAGGAAAGATAAGGCAGAGGATAAAGTGAAGCAGTAAGAACATTATATGGAAAACCTCAGCCAATCCTATAAATAACTCAATTTGGAATAACTTTTCAAAAATCTCTAAGAAATGTTTTTTATTTATGCTATTTATAAGAAATGTGTCAGACACAATTTACATTCCTTCCAAGATTCATTCAGTCCCAATCACCTGAAATGCCCGAAGCCAATTGCAAATGCTTCATTTCCTGGTATCATCGGTTTATCCTTTCTCTCATGCTGAGAAGAGACATCAGAGAGCCATTCTTTGTGATAGATTCCCTTTTTCTCAGACCCTTAAATCTTTATTAGGGGTCACTAATTTTATGAATGGGAAAACCAAATTCTACAGTTTAAATGATTTTTTCAAAACAGAATTTAATAGATGTAACTATATCTGTTTGACTTCAGTAACTTGTTATCTCCTTGATATATTCTTCAATGATATAATTGTTATTGCTAATGTTATATGACAGTCAATAATTTTGTTGTGTTAAAATTATTAGAGGCCTAGAGGCCTACAAGGGATGACGCCCCTTCTAAAAAGATCATGAAATAAATTAACTCAAGATAGAGTATTTTCATTTATAGAGGGAAAAATTTTTCTCTTTTAGTTTCAGTCTGAAATTTAATCAGTCTTGTCACAATTTCAAAAATAAAGATATAAGTGAAAAGCAGTAAATCTTCTAAATTTTTCTAAAGAAATGGCTCAAGAATATCAAATGCATTGGAATAAGACTTAAAGCTGCACTCACCTGATTCTCTTTGTAAAATAGTAATAATCATGTGGATTAATTTATAGAATAATGCATTTTTAAGAATCATAAGCTGAATAATTTTAACAGAATAGGATTGAAGAATAAGTAAATCACACATTTTAAGGACAAATACTTATTTTTGGAAAATATTTACTCATATAAATTTTTATATTGTATATATTGGGTGCAGTAGTTTTCTAGTCCCCAAAATGGCATGAACGATAACAATTTATCAACTCACAGTGGGTAACTGCATTGAAATCTGGGGATAGATTACATGGGTAGTTCTACCTCAAAGTCTTTCACATGGCTACAGTCATCTAATGATTTGACTTGGACTGGAGGATCTTCTTCCAATAGGGTTCATTCACAGGGCTATGGCAAAATGCCTCTGTCCCTTATGATGTGGCAGCTGGCTTTGTCTAGTGTAAAAGATTAAAAGAGAGAGCAACATGGAAGCTTCATATCTTTTATCAGTCAGCTTCTGATGGCACATTCCAATACCATTTTATATTGATTATACAAGTCTTCCCTATTTTATATGGGAAGACTATAGTTGGGTAAAAATAGCAGGAGATGGTGACCATGATATGATTCCTTGGAGAATGGCTAAAGTTTTGCAAAATAAAATATTTCCTTAATTTAAGTCACAGTCTAACTCATTTTGAAAAACATAATGTATAGCTTTTAGAATCAGAAGACTTCAGTCTGAAAACTAACTTTTTCTTTACAAGGAAATTATTTAACCTTTAGGTTTAATATTCTCATCAGAAGAGTGGAAACTGAAATATTTGCTTTTCTTTTTCTGAGTTGATGATGGTCCTGTTAACCAAGATTGAGGTTAAATGCCAGAGATTAAAATTGATTTGTTCCCTTATATTCTCTAGAATTCTATTAGCATTATTAATCCTTAAGTAAAACTTTCATGGAGGACGCATGTTGGGTTTTCCTATTATACAGAGAACTCAATGCAAAACAGCAAATTATAATTTTAATGACTAACGTGAAAATACGCTGCTTTTTATATTTAGGACTTTTTATTGATACGTTAAAATATTGTTCAAATGTATGGGGTACATACGTTATTTTGATACATGTTACAATATGTAATGATCAAATTAAGGTATTGAGAATATCCATCACTTCAAACATTTATCAATTATTCATATTGGAAACCTTTCTTCTAGCTATTTAAAAACATGCTATAAATTACTATTAACTATAATTGTCATTAACTGATAATAACTATATTATTAACTTATTCCTTTATTCTAACTGTATGTTTGTATTCATTAACAAATGTCTCTTTATCTCCCCTTTTAACCCTTCCCTAACTCTGGAAACTATCATTCTACTCTCTATCTCTGTGAGATCAAATCTTTAAGTTCCACGATATGAATGAGAATATATAATATTTGTCTACGTCTGGCTGTTTCACTTAATGAGTTCCAATTCCACTCATGTTGCTGCAAATAACAAGATTTCATTTTATTTGTGACTAAATAATATTCCACTTGCATATACACCATATCTGTTTCTTACCCATTCACCCACTGTGAGACACAGATTGATACCATATCTTGGCTATTATGAATAGTGCTACAATCAATATTTAATATATCAATTTCCTTTCCTTTGGATAAATATCCAGTAGTGAAATTCCTGGAGTGTATGGTAGTTCTATTTTAAGGCTTTTGAGAAATGTCTATATTGTTTTTCATGATGGCTGTACTAATTTATATTTCCATCAACAACAGTGTGTAACAGTTTCTTTATCTCCATGTCTTTACCAGTGTTGATTTTTTTTCTTTTTGATGATAACAATTCTAATTGGGGTGAGATGATATTTTATTGTAGGTTTGACTTGCATTTCTCTGATGATTAGCAATGTGGAGGAGGATTTTTCATATACTTGTTGTTCATCCATATGTCTTCTTCTGAAAAATGTGTATTCAGATCCTTTGCTCCCTTTTTAATGAGGGTTTTTGCTGTTGAGTTGAGTTCTTTGTATATTCTGGATATTAGTCCCTTTTTGGATAAGTAGTTTGCAAATAGTTTCATTTATTCTCCAGGTGGTTTCTTCACTCTATCAGTTGTTCTGGCCCATTTCTCTATTTTATTTTTATTGTCTGTATTTTTGAAGCTTTAGTCATAAAACCTGCACCTTGATCAATACCCTGAAGTGTTTCCCTTACATTGTCTTCTAGTAGTTTTATACTTTTATGATTTATGTTTATTTAATTCAATTTGAATTGATTTTTGTACAGGTGAGAAATATGGGTCTCATTTTATTCTTCTGCATATGGATATCTAGTTTTCCAAGCACCATTTATTGAAGATGTCCCTTCTCCAGTATATACTCTTGACGCCTTTGTCAAAATCACCTGGCTATAAATATGTAGATTTATTTCTGTGTTCTCTATCCTGTTCCATTGGTCTATGAGTCTGTATTTATACTAACACCATGACATTTGGGTTACTATAGCTTCATAGTATATTTTAAAGTCAGATATTGTGACACTTCCTTGTTTTTTTCCAAAATGCTACCCTCTGGGTTCACCCTCTGGGTGAACACTGTGGTATGTCATCAGGGATCCAGGAATGTAGAGATGTAGGAGCTATTCAGCCTTCAGGAAAAATGTAGTCCAGTAGGGGCTGGACTCTCAAAATGGTGCTTTGCTGCAGTTGCTTGGATTCAAGAGAGTGCATGGGACCCAGTAGGAACTCCATCTCTGGAACAATTATGTGGACTCCTGACAGCCCCCACTACTGGCTTGAGAGCCCTTGAGGGCCAAGGAGCCTCCTGTGCCTAGAACTGCAGTTCACAGTGGGTATATGGACCATTGGGAATCTCTTGCTTACCTTTTCCCTGCAATGAGGAGTTTCTTCTGTCAGCTGATCCTGACCAGGCCAGCTGCTTTGTTTCCCTGTTCTCCCATGCCTCGGATGTTTCCTGTCATTTTCCTGCTGAATTCCATTGCTCTCTCTTAGGTGCTCTGTTCTACCCATGATTATCTACTCACTGCTTTGTTCCTTCTTTGTGGAGGATGTAATTGTTAGGCCCCTCTAGTCAGTCATCTTGAAGCCGTCATCTGGCCTCACCTCAACATGCCGTTTTTTAAGAGCCATAGTGCATCTGCTTTGTTTTTCTTCATCCTACTGGACTTCTTATTCTTTTGATACATCTGATTTTATGTCCCAAATGCAAATCTGTTACTGAATTTGAACGTATGCTTTGTATGAGATCTGATTAATACATTAGTATCCATAGGCACAAGGTCTATTTACTTTTGCTTGAGCCAGTAGGCATATCATTATATAATTTACTAAAATATATTTGTACTTTGTGGCAAGAAAAATCAGTAAAATATAAAAAGAGAAAGAAATAGACATGAAGAATTTACATCATTTGGACTGGGTGTAGTGGCACATGGCTATAATTCCAGCATTTTGGGAGGCCGAGGCAGGCAGATGACTTGAGGTCAGGAGATGGAGATCAGCCAGGCCAATATGGTGAAATCCCATGTCTATTAAAAATACAAAAATTAGCTAGGTGTGGTGGCACTTGCATGTAATCTTAGTTGTGCAGGAGTCTGAGAGATGAGAATTTCTTGAACTCAGGAGGCAAAGGCTGCAGTAAGCTGAGATCGCATCACTACACTACAGCCTGGGTGACAGAACAAGACTCTGCCTCAAAAAAAAAAAAAGAAAATTACGTTATCTGGACAATTATCTTGCTATTTCCAACATGACTTTCGAAGTTAGTATCCATTATATGGTTTATGATGTAATTTAAAATATTTCGTTATCACCATAATTTTAAGTTAACTGATCTATGCTCCAGGGAAACGTATTTAACATTTACTTAGTATTTGAAGGCCTCTAGAAAGAAATACAAATGAATATATCTCTATATTAAGCATCAAAGGGGTCATTGATCAACACAAATCCTGACTTTTTTTTGGTAAAATGAGTGATATTTAAGAAAATGTGGTTGAAAATAATCTATAATCCTTAGGACCTTTGCACAGTTTCCTCTACTTGGAATGTTCACCATTGCTAATCTTCTCAACTCATTCAAAATTGTTCAAAGATTATTTTCTCAATATAAAAGACTTTGACCACCCTATTTTAAACTCTACTACAAATTCTCTGTAGCAATCTGAATCCTCCTTACCCAGTTCTCTTTTTTCTCTTTTCCATATGAGTATTGCTTTCAAACATACTTTTTAGTTTATCATGTTTATTGTTTGACTCTTTACTGTAAGCTTCACAAGTGTATACATGTTTTTGATGCTGATCCTCGGTTTCTACAACTCTGCCATTCGGTGACTGGTTAGGAAGCATTTTTGGATCAGTAAATGAGAAGGTAGTACTTGCCTTTCTTCTCACTTTACTATTACAGTATTTTATACCAAAAGTTATATGTGTATATGTGTGTGTGTTTGTGTGTGCGGGTGTGTGTGTGTGTAATGTAATCTATAATTTGTGGAGGTTTTTTTCTTCCACAATGTTTTTTTTTAATCATGTTCATGATAAATTTTCCTGTTTTACAAACATGTCTTAAGGTAATAGACAGTAATTGAACTTAATATCTTTCATCTCATAAAACAGCAATTTTCAAACCTCAATGTGGTAAGATAACATAGAGGAGTCTGCTAAAATGGCCACATTTCATGTCATATCCTCAAAATATCAATTCAGTAAGCCTAGGGAGGGGCCCAGAAATCAGCGCAATAAACAAACATTCCAGATAATTTAGGTAAAAGTAGTTATTTGATAACAGTTTGAGAAATATTGTGGGCTGCCCACAAACTGATAATGGCAAACCCTGCCTCTGAACAATTAACATTTCTACTGATTTTTAAGTAATAAAAATATGAAAAATTTTCAGCCTGTTTAACATGGATAGATTAAAATAGTAAAAGACAAATCATTTCTTTGTTTTCTTGTGCACTTACTGATTTTTCCTATTAATTTATGTTAAATAACCATGCAATAATTTACCAAATAATTTCTAGGTTTGCTAGAAATGTTTCCCTATCTTGGATGATTTTCACTGATAAGTAAAATTTAAGTTCTACTTTCAAAAGTAAATCTTGTAATTACCCCCAAATGCTGTTGTTTAGACATGGTAATTAAAATACACTTATTCATTTTCCAGTGATCTCCAATGATTCATAAATTCAATCTAAACATAATCCTGTCAGGATCACTTTAGCTACATTACCAATTCAGACTCTCAATTTAAGTAACTATTTGCAAAGTTAGTATGTTCTATTTTTTAGATTAAATTTCCTTTTATTTGCAGTAGTAATTGTTGTAACCAATCTCAACAGCAAGCTGCAAATAAATTTCTCCACTGCTAAAAACAATTTGTTCTTGGTATAAACAGAATTTGTGTATCTGCCCCAAATTTATTCATCTGTACTAAAACTTTGAATTACCAAAAACAGATAAAATAGATAAAATAAATAAAAATAAAAGCAAATTAGGGTGGCGTAAGTAATATATGGAACAAACTACTCGTTCTTTCTCTCTCTGTCTGCCTGCCTCCCTCCCTCCATCTCTCTCTCTGTCTCTCTCTCTCTTTCTCCTTTCTTTCTCCCTCTTTCTGTCTCTCTCTCTCCGCGCCCCCACTTTATTCTTTCTTTCTATAAAGGATCTCACTTTGTCATCACACTAGAGTGAAGTGGTACGATCTCAGCTCACTGAAGCCTTGACTTCCTGGGCTCAAGTGATCCTCCCACCTCAGCCCCCCAAGTAGCCAGGACTACAGGTGTGTACCACCACCTCAGCTAATATTTTTGTACTTCTTGTAAAAATGGAGTTTTGCCATCCCACCCCAGCTAATACTTTCTATTTTTATATCAAATTTGCTATTATTATTTTCTTCCCTACTTCTTTAATACAGTTTCTTTTAAATCATAAGCACTATTGAAATTCATAAAACTTAAAAGTAAGAAATAAAGGATTTGTTTTTCAAAATGGCATAGAGTATCTGTGTGAATTGGCTTCCTTCTTGCTATAGTAAAGAAGACATTTTCTACAAAGAAAAAAAAACTGAAGTAATTCTCTCTAAGACTAAAGACACAAGAAAGTCTTCTTTTTCAACTGAAATATTGTTGCAAATATATTTGGAATGTTCAAATTATCCCAATAAATATTCCACACAACTCTATTTAGACCCAGCCTAAAATAAATTATTCTGAGGTTTCAATTATTTTAGGGTTGATTCCTCTATTGCTGTATAAAATAAAATTCAATTCTACAAGTATTTATTTAGTACATTCCATATAGAAAACATGTGCCAATTACTGGCAGGAAAGAGTAACCATGTAGGAGAGAAAAGGGCCTAAAATAAAAGTGTTTCTCAAGCTAAGTGATAGAGCTAGAATTAAAAATGCTTTTTCATCTGGGCACAGTGGCTCACACCTGTAATTCCAACACTTTGGAAGCCTGAGGCAGGTGGATTACCCGAGATCAGGAGTTCGAGACCAGACTGGCCAATACAATGAAACCCCATCTCTATTAAAAATACAAAAACAATTAGTAGCTGGGTGTAGTGGCACATGCCTGTAATCCCAGCTATGCAGGAGGCTGAGGCAGGAGAATCCCTTGAACCCGGGAGGCGGAGGTGGCAGTGAGCAGAGATTGGGCCACTGCACTCCAGCCTGGGCAACAGAGTGAGACTCCATCTCAAAAAAAAAAAAAAGAAAAAAAAAAAAATTCTGATGATGCTTCCAAAGAGATAATTATATAAAGTTTTAAGAAACAATTAATTCCACCTTTAATATAGGTTGGGTAGCTTAAAAAGAGGTGGGTGGTGGTTAACCCATCAGAGACCTAAAAACATGAAGTCATCATTATACTACTAATTTCAACCTTTATTTGTCAAGTTTTGTGTTAAGAACTTGAGACATGGAACCTTAGATGTTTCCAATATTTGATTCATCTCCCTCCCCTTTTCATATTTCTCCTGTCCTGCAGGGGCTCAAAATCTTAAAATCAAATTACTCCAATGGGAAGTTCTTGCAAGTTTTGGAAGGCAAAAGCAAAACAAAAACTGTCCTCCTTCTCCTGAAACCTAGGGTATAGATGGTAGAGCTTCGCAGATCCATAGTTTTACAGAGGTCTCAGTGATTTAAATGAAAATTACTCCTTTTGGGGCTGCAGCAGCCTCTGACAATTTGTACTCCCTTATCTGGAAAGCTTGAGTAAAAGCCGAGAGTAGGGGATGACTTTCCCTGAACTTTGCTCCTCTGTCCCATACAACAGTTTTTATGCTTTTATTTCCTTGTGCAAACTTTCTTCCTTCATAAATTCTGAAATATTTATTTTCCAAGCCCTACCTTGTGACTGATTCTTATAAACGATTATTTGTCCCCAGTGTTTAGGCATACTTAAGCTATGTTTAGAATTAATCATCTGTGCTTTTCTTTTCCCCTGGAGAATCTACAACACTAGGGTTATGTCTAAACCAAAAGAATGTAATAAAAATATATTCAAATTTTGACAGATACGTATGAAATAGTTGACATGAAATGACCCTTTATGTAGATAAAATTTCCTTAACAACTTCAGAGTCAATATAAAGAATGGAATTCAAATTGACACCTTCATATTTAGGCAGGCATATAAGCAGATTTACTTTTAATTGAGCAATTTATATAATGTTTTAAAAATGTTTAAAAGAAAACATTTCTAAAGATAATATGAAAAATAAATTTCTATTTAGGTTAAATAAACAGTTATTTTTCAAAGTAAGTGTACAGGGTTTTATTGGTCTTTAGACATTATATCCATAAAATATTTTTATGTGCTATACCAACAAAGACTCTGATGATTTCACTGTAAATTACATCTGAGTAAAAATGATGGATGAGAATCATAGTTGTAGCATATGCATGTATCCTCAAGCAGAATTTGTTATTACATTTGATAAAGAAGTAAGTTAAACTTTAATCCCTACCATGTTCTTCTTTGGATGATCTTGCTTTTCTTTGTTTGTTCTAGCATGAAAGTATAAAATATTGTCTATAACCTTAAGAAGCTCAAGCTTATTTTCAAAATCTTCATTTTGTTATTCTATAGCCTGACTCAATTCAGCTCAAAGGAACATATGTCTTTAAATGTTATAATAGTTAGTATACAAATTATTTGACAACTTGGTCATACAGCTGTATGTGCTCTTTTTCAGTACATATCCAGGATGTATAGCTCCAGCAAACTAAGAAATGGCAGCAATATAAGAACATGTGTTGTAAATTGGGCATTTTAGCAAAACATTTAATGATAGATTTGCTAGAGATTGCAGTAGAAGGAAAAGAAGTTCACATATCAGGCCTGCAGTGATCTTTCTTGTAAACATTTACAATTAGGTGATTAAATGACCATTTGGTCTTTATGCCTGCCATTTCACCATTTAAGGCTTTGTACTCTAACTTTCAGCAGCAAATGACTATGGTTCAGAAGACAACATTTTATGTATTGTAATGTATTTTTAAGAAAAGAGCAGAATGTCATTTATCTATGGTAAATGTGATAGTTTGAGAGTATTTGTTAGCTAGAAAATCGGATTACAATCACTAAGTTGAAGTATACAAGTCAAGTCAAATTATGGATTCTTAATGTAAATGATCTTTATAAGTTAGGAACTATATTTATGGCTGTATTTACTCTTCAAAGAAACAAGTTCAATTTCTGACTTAAGTGTATGATTTGTAATCACTTTTTAAGGCAAGTTAAAATTTACATATATACTATAAACATACATATTTCAAAGAATATTTATTGTAATTACTAAATCATTCACCATTTATATGAATTATGAGATATAAGTTACAATAGCTGGCTAAATCTACTGAATTTTCAAGCTTAAAGTAGTCTTCAGTTGTAGTGAATGCCTTTTTCTTTAATTAAACAGCAAAATTTAGAGTCAAATCTTTGAAGTATGTGTCTGTATAGAATAGACTCAAAGATTAGCAGGCAAGCCCTTGACTCCAGGCAAAAGCCTGAGGGAGGTGACTTAAACATAGTGCTCAGTTGGAATAGAAGTTGGAATAAGGGGTAGAAACCTGTAAGGTCTCCATAGTTGAGAAGGTAGTCCAAATTAATATGGTGGTGGTTAGAATTATCCTCTAGAAAATTAATATAGGAAATATGTGGCAAAGGTCAGAAGTTTGGTCCATCAGTTTTTAGAATAAGAGATGATCTAGGCTGGGCATTGTGGCTCACACCTGTAATGCCAGCATTTTGGCAGGCTGAGGTTGGAGGATCCTTGAGCTCAGGAGTTCCAGACAAGCCTGGGCAACATAGTGAGACCTCATCTCTACTAAAAAGCAAAAAAAAGAAAGAAAGAAAGAAAGAAAAGTAGTCAGGCATGGTGACATTTGCCTGTAGTGTCAGCTACATGGGAAGACTGTTTGAGCCCAGGAAGCAGAGGTTGCAGTATGAGCTGTGATAGTGTCAGTGTACTCCAGCCAGGCAAGAGAGCAAGACCTTGTCTCTAAAAATAAAAACAAGGTAACATAGCTGCCCTAGATTTCAGATCCAAGGTAGATATTATGCTGTACCAGACAAAAGGTGTTTGACAGAGAAGACAGGACTGAGATGGCCAGCCCAAATGGCTAATGAGGGATTTGACTTCCTGAGATAGGAAGTCTGCACTAAGGACCTTGACAAAGTTTTTACCCAATCATCTTGGGCAATAAGGACGATGGGACATACAAATTCAAATGCTAAAGACAAACAAGACAACAGACAAGAGGTACACAAATCCAGATGTTAGGAACAAAACAGGACAACTGACACTGAGGTAGATCAGGCACTACCTCATAAACGATTGTGGTTGTTTCAAAAGGATAGACAAGGGAAAGCAGGGTCCTGTATTGGGATCACTCAGATGCCTGCCTGGACGCTCCCCTTACAGGGACTTAGGGGCCTCTTGACATAGACAGGTCAGTATAAACCCCTGACTCGGATCAGGACTAGTCCAATGCTGTGGAACTAGTCCGATGCTGTCATTAGGCCATATGAGGTCACCACGGAACCACAGGTTAGGGCCCACTCAGACTCCATAGCTTTCGCCATGGAGCCACAAACTGTATCCTTACACACAAGCCTCTAAGGTCCCCATGCATTCACACATGCATGTACACATGCACCCAGAGATTATGACAGTTTTGCACTTTTTGTAAACCATTCAGGATCTTGGAGAAATTTTCTTTCCCCCTCATTCACACATGTGTGCACAGAAGCATCCAGACAAAACCAAGACTCAAGTCACTTAGAAAACTGGTGACAGCTCAAAGAGCCAAGCAGGACTGGGACTCCAAAGAGTCTGCAGAACCAAGACTCTGTCCTCCAACGTTCTGGAATGCTGGCAAAGCCCTGAGGGATGCCCTTATTAGGACCAATGCCCTTATTAGGACCAATGCCCTTCTCTGAATCCAAAACCCAGAGTCAGAAAACCAGAATACAGGAGAAATTTCCCAACCCAGCCAGAAATCAGAAAACAGGAGCCAGTGTAGTCAATTCCAGTGTCTCGGTAATTGGTTGACTCTTGTAACTTCCAGAAATAACCAGGTCAGGCATGACTTACTTCCTCCATGGAGCAAGACCAGGGACGTGGAAGAATAATTTGGCGGGGAAGCTGGTGGTCAATCCAATCTCCTCTGGAGGGTGGTGACCTATGGGGCCCTGGAACATCTCAGGGGGTGCCTCCCTTATAGCTCACCACCATGTCCAGGGGAACTTGGAGCGAGTCCGGTCCACACCCAATGGCGAAATCTTGCTGGGGCCTCCAAATGTTGTAACTGAGTGAGTCAGAAGGAAAGCACCATGCTCTGAGTTCCAAATTGAGCATCCTTTTTTTGCTAGCGACCGAGACACGGCTAACGCTCAAAATTCTCTTGGCCCCTAGAAAGGGCTTGATTTCCCTTTATTCTTTGATTTAGGCAAGGGAGGGGGAGCCTAGCTGAAGTGGAATTTTACAGAAGCAGAACAAGCAAGTTTGACATAGAAGTTGGTAACCAGCGGGCAGGAGGTTCCCAGGATTGTTAGTTGCTAAGGGTATTTCCATACAGTTATTAAGTGGGGTAGCAGGGGGATCTTTCCATACAATCACGAAGGGCGGTGTTTAGGTACTTTCTACACAATAATCAAAGGGGAGTTTTTCACAATAGCAGGTGGGCTTGCCAAGCAGGATGCAGTTATAATAGTTACAGGTGCTAAGAACAGCGTACTTCAAACCTCAGCGCTTCATGACCCAGTTAGGAACCTGAGGGGCTGCAGCAGGCAGGAAGAGGCTAGAGAGACCTTGTCAGGTTATGCAGCTAAGATGGAGTCAGTTAGGCTAACTCAAAGTAGGTTATTACAGTAGGTTATCTTTTTGGAATGTTAGAGTTTTATGAAGGTTTAACTGTATTTGGTAGTACTTGTCTTTAGTTTTAGAACTCTGTACTATTGATCTCATCCACATCTGATATTTTCTTTTGTCTTTCTTTCCAAGTTCTTTTCTGGAGTCTGTTTTCTGTAGAACAATATGTCCTTCTGAAAATGGTGGTGGACAGGTCTCTTATCTGGGTTGCAATGTGGGAGAGATTATAACATTTTTTCTTCTTGAGTTAGCTTTATATAGAACTCTTTTCCCTCTGAAATTTTAAAATTATCCTCCAAAAAAGCATATAAGCTTTCAATTATTTTAATATTTCTTTCTTTGTATCCAAATTGACTTGAAGAATTCCCACTAGAAAGTTATTCTAAAACTCCTTTTATTGTTCACGTAACCCTACACAGTCCTTCAGAGCACATATTTTTGACCTGAGTTCTCCAAATGCTGTCATTATTATTTTATTATCTACTCATAATCTAGAATCACATTAAGGAGTACATTAATTTTTGAGATATTTTGGAATTTATTTCTCAATGTGTTACTCACTCAGATAAATTCTCCTTATTGTTGGGAGGATTTCCAAGGAAAAAATAATAATAATAAATATAATATAAAATTTAAGAAAATCAGGCCTAGGCTTTGGTGTTTAGAATTTTATTTTATACCTATCACATATTTCATCATGTGTTTTTAATTAAAATAATTATATTTGGATATGTTATGGGGATTTGATTTCTCTTGATACACATTACCTTAGATGGCCAACTTTTTCCAACATGTCTATATCCTGTTTAGATATTTCCATTCTAAGATTATTATTCAATTCTTTGTTAGTCTTGTTTTTCTTCTGCTGAGTAGTGTACCTCATTTCATTTACATTGGTCTTCAATCATGTCTTTTGGGCTATTTTTCTTGTTGGCCAGTTTTTTCTAAGGGACCACAACTGGCAAGTAAGTCACTTTTCTCAGGTGAAATCAATTTTACTTGACTTTGAGGCTTTATCTGAATCACAAATATGCTGGCTTTTTCATTTCCATGGTAGATTCTAACTTTAACTTCATGGGTTGTGCACTTGTCCTGGTGGCCTCATATGAAAATAGATCCTCAAAGTGTGAACAAGCCATAAGATAACGAAGTTAAAATCTGGGGCAGGGAGATGGCTGAGACCTTAGAAGACATAGTGATACAGGATTTTTTGCTCCTTAGCTCAGTTAAATTTGGGTTCTTGTCTCACAACCAGGAAGAATTAGGCACAAAGGCATATTGAAGGGTGAGGAGGGTGGAATTTATTAAGTGAAAGGAAAAGTCTCAGCAAAGACAGGGTGCCCTGTAAGCAGGTGTTCACCTCACCAATTGAATACTAGGGCCACCATAAAGGAGCTGAAGAGGCCAGGCTCCTGCCTTGTGTAAGGTGCAAATTCCTGGTGGCTCCACCCCATTCCCCAAGTGGATATAGGCCTCCATTTCTCTGCAGGTATGCCCGGGCAAGTCTGCTGTGCAGGTTCCCTTAACTGCACAAAACTTCTGGTGTAAACACTTGTGGGGCAGGTTGGAGATTCTCTAAGGACCCTTCTCTATCTGCCTAGGCATTTGGCTGCTTTTGGCCTCTATCAATAGGGTATGGCCACTGTAGCCAGTGTGGCAAAGGGCTGACCTGAAGCCTGAGTCATGATTTTCTTCCTTAAACTCAGCTAAGTGGTGAAAGAGATCTTACCAAAAACACAATAGATATATCAATGCGGAATACCATAATGTTCCAATAATGCAAAAGGAGATTGGAAGAGGAAATAATCTAATTGTTTTAAAAAGGAGGGAACAAGTATAAAACAAAGAATAATACAGTGGACCTAAATCCACACATGTCAATAATTACTTTGGATGCAAGTTGTCTAAAAATGCTAACTAAAAAAGAGATACTGTCAGATTAGATTAAAAGTAAGGCCCAACTCTATACAATTTATAAGAAACTATCTTCATATGTAATGTAATAAATAGGTTACAAGAAGAATGGGGAAAATATGCAAACACTAATCAAAAAGCTGTAATATGCTGGATGTGGTGACTTACACCTGTAATTCCAGCACTTTGGGAGGCCGAGGCGGGTAGATGACCAGGTCGTGAGATCAAGACCATCCTGGCCAACATGATAAAACCCTGTCTCTACTAAAAAAAAAAAAAAAAAATTAGCTTGGCGTGGTAGCACATGCCTGTAGTCCCAGCTAGTTGGGAGGCTGAGACAGGAGAATTGCTTGAACCCAGAGGCAGAGATTTCAGTGAGCTGACATCGCACCACTGCACTACAGCCTGGGTGACAGTATGAGACTCTGCTTAAAAAAAAAAAAAGGCTGTAGTGGCTTTATTAATATAAGACAGATTAGACTTCAGAAAAAATAAAATTATCAAGAAGAGGCATATAACATAGTGATAAAGGGGTTGTTTAACAGGAAAGCATAGCAGTCTAAAATGAGTATATACACATCAGAAATGAAAACAGCAAGATATAATACTCGAAATTTTAGTTAGAGTTCAGTGTTCCTTTCTCAGAGATAGAACTAACAGAATAGCAGCAAGGGCATAAATCTAAAACCACCGTCACTTAACTGGATCTAACTGACATTTATAGGTGTACTACATCCACCAACAGCAAACTGTTCTCTTTAAGTGTACCTGAATATATGCACCAAGGTAGACTATTTCATAGTTCATAACACAGCTTTGACAAATTTAAAATAATTGAAATCATAGACAGTATGTTCTCTGACCATAATGAAGGTAAATTAGAAAAAAAAAATGGAATATCTCCAGATGCATGAAAATTTAACAACATGCTTCTATGTAAAACAATAATCAATAAATTCTCAAGGGAATATTTTGAACTGCAAAAAAATGAAAATATGGCTTATCAAATTTTGTTGGATAAAGTGAAAATACTGACTAAAATATATATTATATTAAAATGCTAATAATAGAAAAATATCTATCCAATCAAAAATTTGAGCTTTCACTTTAAGAAAACCAGAGCAAAGTAAACACTGAGAAAGCTGAGAGAGGAAATACGAACAAAAATGAATAAAATTGAAAAAAGGAAGACAAGAAAATCAACAAAACTAAAAGATAATTCTTTATAAAGAGCAGCAAATTCGATAAACTTCTAGCAAAACTGACAAAGGTAAAAAGAGAAAAAATACAAATTGCCAATATCAGGAATAAAACTAGGATTATTATTACAGATTCTGTGGCTACTAAAAGGATTAAAAGGAAATATTATGAAAAACTATACACATAGCAAGGAAATCACACACTACCAAGATTCAACTACATGAACTGAATTATCTGAATAGTCTTATAATTACTGAAGAAATTCAATCTATAATTGGGAAATGTGATATTAACATATTATCAGAACTAAAAGGAGACAAGAGAGGAAATCAAAGATAAATGTTGCCATTTAATCAAGACTTTTCCACCAATCTTTTTATTGCTATAAAAAATTAGTAGAAAATAAGACTATAGAAATCTATATGTTTTTATATTGCATAAGTCATAATTTTACTTATTTAAAAACAATTCTTGAAGAGCAGTTTTAATCATGAATATACTAAGGACCAAAGCAATTGAACACAAGTTTGTAAAATAAAATACTGGATGTCCAGTTCAATGTAAATTTCAGAGAAACAATGTATTTTTTTTTAGAATGAATATATTCCACGTGACATTTGCAACACATACCAAATAAACACACACACCAAATCAAAAACTCAAAATTAAGGAGACTCTGTTAAAGAAGAAAGACTTTCATAAAGCATTTCACCTAGGAATTTCAGAAAATCCAAAATGTATGTATGATCTATCTGGGAAATACTCTATTTTTAATAGATGTTATATAGAATAGAAAAAGAAAGCACTTCCAAAATACTAACTAGTCTTCTTAAGATTGATGATACTATAATCAATCATAAGTCAGATTGTTAAGAATAGATTGTGTTTAAATTCTGGAAAAAAGCACTACTAAACAATAAAAATCAAGAAGTAGCCAAAATAGTTATTCCTTGGCTATAAATTACTGTACAAGATTTGGAAACAAATGACCATATCTGCAATATTTTCAGTGTTGTGAGGTAGCAGAGATATATTCAATACAGTTTCTCAGATATTTTAAATGACTCACCATAAGTCAGCCTTTACATTTTTTGGTTCTTTGTGATCACTCTATTTTCTAACATCTATAATAAAATGCAAGATCCTGTGACTCTTCTAACTTGGTTTTAGGAAAAACAGTCAATAAGTCATGAACTGTGTTTCTAGTTAGATGGTGAACTCTATGAATAAGTGAGTTTATGAATCACTGGCTCCCTCTACTCACCTTTAAAACAACTAGAATTAAATTCATTCTGTGTTTCTTAAATAGAGGGTAAAATGCCAGTGCAACTAAGAAATAACATTTCAGGATATGCAAAAGCCATAGAATATACATAGAGCATCTTGCTAAAATATAGAATGAATAAAGGATAGTCAATTGCACAACTTCCTGCTGTGCCAATTTATAGAGATGTTAACATATCAAATGAAATATGATGAAATATGAAAATGTCATTCAAGAAAAACATTGTTCAAGTGTTAGAATACCATGGGGCATGCTTATTATGAAAGTGTAACAACCAGAGATCTTAAATTGTCTACTGGTATGGTGAGTATTGTTGATTATACACAAAGTTTTTGTTTTGGCTAGTGGAGAGTTAAAGCTTGGTTATAAAGCTAAATGTTCTGAACACAAGAAAGTTAGCCTCACTCTGAGTGCTGTAACTATATCACCTCCTTCTCTGATTCACCCCAAGAAAAATTAAATATGTGCTGAATGTGATCATTACATATTGGTGTTCAGAATTGCAAAATTATTAACATACACATGGTAAGTGGTAACAAATTTATAGATTACTAAATCTTTCCTCTAGCTTGACCAGTCTAAAGCATCAATAGACTTCTACAACAAAATGTAAAATAGATATGATTTTTTAAATGTGTAAGTATTAAGAGAGATTTCTCCAATAGCCCTTTTACACTCTGTCCTCAGAGATTCAGGGTGCTAATTGATTCTAGCATCGCCTTTGAAGTATTTACTGTTATATAAGCATTCTCTTATGAGAGCATATTTTCCTTGTCCGGGAAGTAATTCTGTCATGATTTGCCTGATGCCATCTATCTGGGTTCTGCTGTTTAACCATCATTACCATTATTACCCCTTTTCTAAGAATGCAGACAGAATTTTCAATTTGTATCAAAATGTTCTTACAATTACAATGCAAGGATTCTTTCTGTTACAACTTTGAAACTCTAACCCTAAATAAGTTAGTTGCTTAAATAACTAGATATTGTTTTTCATCGGTGTAACAGAGATTCCAGTTGTTTTATGAGACAGACAATAGCCTTCTTATTTATTCATTTTTGAATTCATTTTTTAAAAATATATTTGTTGAACAAGACATAAGGCTAGTCCCCAAGTATACAACATTGAACAGGTAGACAGTCTTTTTTCCTTGCTCAACATATTAAAAAAGACAATGATTAAACAAGCAATGATTATCAAGTATGATAAGTGCCTCAAAGGAAAGGTTATGTTATTATTAGGATATTTTGCTGGGCTAGCTAACGTTGTTGAGGAGTGAGAAGGGCTATATGAGGAAAATGATAATTCAGTTAAGACCTAAAGGGTATTGAACCAAGGGCCAGAGAGGAAAAGAATAATCCAGGCAGGTGGACGGAAGAGTGGTGTTTTCATTACATCTTTTATTTGAAAATACGTTTATCCCAATTGTATTTTGTACTTAGTAAAATAGAAGAATATGATTATTTTTCTAATAATCTTAAAAAGAATAATATTATGCTTGAATATTGTCTTTAAGCAATTTCCAAATAAGATCTAGGAGCATAGAATTAGCAGAGAGGTACTTAATAACTGGAAGAAAGCATCACATTAACATATTTCAGTATCTATGTTAAGAGAGAGACAGCGAAAATGAATCTTTATTTACTACCTATAAACCAGTAAACTTGATTTTAACTTAAGGTGAAAAACATACGGCTGGGAAACATCAATTATTATGGAAGATACATACAATAGAAAACAACAAAGTAAAAAAATAGGTATCTTAGGCATAAGATACAAGTTTGCATCAGGGTGAATCATACAGGTTCTCTTTTCTACAAATTTTGAGCTGGGAACTTCAAAAAATAGGAGATATGGAGGAGGAGAAGAGATGTTTTATAAAAAATCATTCAGTGACTTTGAGTTGTTGAATTTTTGAAAAAGTATTTTCCTTTTCTGCTTATTAATTTTAAACAAAGATCTATATTGACCTAAAAGAGGCTGAGGCACAAAAAATAATTTAGAGAGTTTACTTGAGCCAAAGTGAAGGCAGCTACTTAAAAACCTCAGACCCAAATAACTCTAGATATGAGCTGTGTTTGGCCTATGATATAAGCAGGGTTTTAAAGGCTAAAAAAGAGGGACAGGCAGTGGGCTGCTACAAAGTTTTGGTTTGTCAGAAACACACATTGATTTATAGAAATGACATTGATTAGTGATGTTATCAATGTTATTTCTATAAATAAAAGTATTTATATTTTTTATTTCCCGTGTGACATTATTAGGTTAGCTGGTAGCTACTTGTGATAGTAGCAGGCAGTTTCAAGAGATAAATTCATAGCTTAAGGGGGAAAGTAGGACATGATTGCTGTCTCATTTTAATGTCCCTCTGGGCCTGATTATTTAAAAAACAAAAAACAAAAAACACATTCCTCAACTAAAAGTTCTTTTCTCACCTAATTAGAATGAATGAAAAGACATAACCAAAGTGATACCTGAAATATAAAGATTTTATGTGTTTAGTTTGCAATATAAAGGAACTCATGGAGCATTGAGATAAATTTTGCATTTTGATGTAAAATGAAAAAGGGATATCACATTTTATTTAAAGTCTTGACATATTTTATTCATATGGTTCTCTGATTCTTTTTCTTTCTGATTAGGGGATAACAGACTAAATACTAAATATTGCTGTTCATCTCTGAATATCTTAAACCAAATTTATCGCTCTGATTCATTTCACCTAGGCAGTTTTGCCTAAAGAAAACCAAGCGTAACTTTGGCTCTACTTGCAATTTATGGGTTCATTAAAAGAAATCATTAAAATCCAAATGTCTTGGATAATTTTGTTATAGGGAACAAAATGACCTAAAATTTCCTAAGGTATTTATTGTTTGTCAACCACTTCTTGAGCCAGTTTTCAAAACATAGAGATTTTAAAGTAATTCACTTTCAAACCATTTTTCCTCTTAGTCTCAAATCTTTTCATCATGTATGTTAGTTTCCATGTCATGACGGCTAGGTTGCCAGTGTTGTCTTTAACAATTTAAAGAGTACAGCATTATGGATGTTGGCCTTTGCCCATATATTTACCTGGAATGCAAATGTACGATCTGAATCATTTTCATTCCAAATGACAGAACATGGGTAAACAGAAAGCAGCTATGGGGTAGTGGTACAATTTGACTGCAATAAATCAGTGAATCCAAGAACTAAAAATGGATCAACTTTTATGTGACCTGGCTTCCTAACATTCATGCACAGATGAATGACTCAAACAGCTGCAGCACATGATAGAGCCATCATACAAAGTGCATGTTCTTAACAACTCTTGAAAGTCTGGGATTTTACATCTTTATCAGAATTCTTTTGCTGAGGAGAGCAATTTTGCTTGTATAATATACAGCATCCCTGTATAATATCAAATACACTGTGAATGTGGAGCTACATCTTTTCACTCTTTATATCCTTATTGCCTGGCTCATAATAAGTACATAGTATTTTTATATTTATGATGACAAGATATACCTGTTGATTTAAATAACAGCTGATTATGTCACATGTGTGGGGATATCAACTCGGATTATTGATATCATTTTATCTAAGGGACAGATTCTTCCGTAAAATAAAAAATAAAAAAAACTGAGAATTCCCATGGCTTTAATTTTTTCATGAAATACTTTAGAATTGTGTTTCGTAATTCTTCTAATGACTGTGTTTAAATAATAAGCAAGCAATCTGAGCAAGCCAAAAGTGTTGGGAAACACAGGCCTGGACTGCCTGATTTTGGCCACTTATCAATTACAAATGCCATCTTCAGTGCCTTTCTCCCCCTCTCCCTTGCTATTGTTGGCTACAGAGGTAGCTTGTAAAGGAAAGAGTCAGTGGAAAATGGAATAAGTCATAGTTATACAGTTTAGTGTTATCTTTGAGGCCACATATGAAGCCATAAACTTCTAAAACCTAATTCCTGTGACAAAGCTTGTAAAAAGAAGGGAAAATAGCACATCATAAATCCAGCCTTCTTCCACTGACCGAAGTAGAAGGAAATCTGGTACAATTTAATCTGCTTCAGTTTCAAAGTTAAGAATGTAGTCTTGTGAAAAACAATTCTATAATCAGAATTAAACTTTGGTGTTCTTCAAATAAAGAGCTTTGTGATCAAAATTATAGAGGAGCTTTTTAAAGAAATCTTAATGTCCACTGTATTTCTTTAAATGATTCAGTTGGGGGGTTTGAAAGTATCTCTGAGATATAATACACCTAAGTTTTGAGCATTTAAAATTTCTAATTGTAAGAGAG
>CAUYQU010070895.1:0-17421 GCA_963574635.1 Cheracebus regulus | reverse complement strand
CTCCGTCCTCAGCGCTTCCAATTGCTGTTCTCCTTGTGGGGATGGGACCAGCCGAGCCCGACTAAAAGGGCAACCAGTCCCGTACACGCCGCACTGAGAAGCGCCGCGACGGCCAAAAGAATTGCGCTGGCGACCCGTGTGACTCCTTCTCCGGGAATCTCCCAGTCTGTGGGCATCAAAAATTCGTCTGCAATTGCGGCATCCACTTGCTCTCTGCGCTTTCACTGGGAGCTACAATCCTGAGCTGCTGCTACGCGGCCATCTTGGATCTCTCTCCCCTCTGTATCTTCTTGAGGGGAGAAAGGGTAAGGCAGAAAAGCTGGTGATCTCTGGGGCTCCTAAACCATTTTTCTTATTAAAAGAATATATTGGTTGGGAAGCCAAAGTGGGCAGATAGCTTGAGCCCAGAAGTTTAAGACCATCCTGGGCAACATGGCAAAAGCCCCGTCTCTACAAAAAATACAAAAATTACCCAGGAGTGGTGGTGTACACCTGTAGTCCCAGCTACTTGGGAGGCTCAGGTGGGAGGATCACCTGAGCCTGGAGAGGTCAAGGCTGCAGTGAGCTGTGATTGTACCAGTGCACCACTCCAAACTGGATGACAGAGCGAGACTTCGTCTGAAAAGGAGAATATACTGGGTGGGAGTCCAGGGACACTAGACAGATGGACAAATCAGACAAAATCAGAACAACTTTTTTTTTTTCTTCTTTATTCTTTTTTTCTTTTTTTTTTCTTTTTTAGAGTCCAGTCCAGGTTTTGATCTGTCTCCCTGGCTGGAGTACAGTGGCTGGATCATGGCTCACCACAGTGTTTAACTCCTGGGTTCAAAAAAAGTTTTGTTTTCTTTTTGTAGAGATGGGGTTTTACTATGTTTTCCCAGACTGGTCTTAAACTTCTGGTCTCAAGCAATCCTCCCACCTCAGCCTCCCAAAGTGCTGGGATTAGAGGTGTGAGCCACTGCACTTGGTTTATTTTTCACTTTTCTAATTCCAGTGGAAAACACAAACAAAATGAGTTCATCAGCTGAGGAATAACTTTCCAAATCTAACCAAACTCCAGGAATTGGGCTTTATCTTGGGTTTAGGGGAAATATTAGTCCACAAATTAGGGGAAGAAAACGTCTGGTGCCTCCTAAAAATGGTATCAATTTCCACATATCATTAGGGCCTAATGTTTCCTCTGATGTCACTCACCGCAGGCACATGGCCAAAGGGAATAGGCCAATGGGAGGGTCCCCTATCCCTCCATTTTTTTTTTTTCAGTTCTTTCAGTTCTCAGGAGTGGCCCCTGACAACTAAGAGCAAAGACAGAAGAGGAGTAAGCCTCCAGGGACACAGTGCCAAATTAGAAACAGCAAGAACTAGTGCCAAATTAGAAACAGCAAAGGAGTCCAACTCTGTCTGAAATTACTGGACCCCAAACCTCTGGGGAATCCCTAAGACAATACATATACGTATACATATACCTACGTGGATAAAATATACATACACGTGCACACACACACACACACATACACACACATATACGTGTACAAGGCTGGAGTGCAGTGTGGCATGGTCATAGCTCTCTGCAACTCCTGGGCTCAAGCAATCCTCCCACCTCAACCTCCTATATATCTGAGACTGCAGGCATATGCCACCACACCTGGCTAATTTTTAAAATTCTCTTGTAGAGAAGGGATCTCACTATGTTGGCCAGGCTGACCTCGAGCTCCTGGGCTCCAGGGATCCTCCTGCTCACACCTCCCGAAGTGATGAGCCACTGCGCCAGCCTTCTAGGACTCTATAGTTTCTGTGTAGCAACACTAGAAAGAGTAAAAGATTTAACCCTTTTCTCCTAAGTTCTATTACAAAGCAAAAATGTCTATTTTTACCATTTGTTCCTCATTGTACTGGAAGTTCTAACTAGTGTAATGAGGAAAGAATAAAAAATAAATGGTATAAAACTAGAAAGGAAGATGTAGAATGACATTTATTTCAAAACAACAAAATCCGGGCTGGCTCAGTCGGTAGAGCATGAGACTCTTAAAAACAATGTGGGGGCCGAGTGCGGTGGCTCACACCTGTAATCTCAGCACTTTAGGAGGCCAAGGTGGGCAGATCATGAGGTCAGGAGTTCGAGACCTGCCTGGCCAGCATAGTGAACTCTCATCTCTACTAAAAATACAAAAAAATTAGCTGGGCATGGTGGTGTGCAGCTGTAATCCCAGCTGCTTGGGAGGCTGAGGTAGGAGAATCACTTGAACCCAGAAGGCGGAGGTTGCAGCGAGCCGAGATCGTGCCACTTCACTTCAGCCTGGGCAATAGAGTGAGACTCTGTCTCAAAAACAAAACAAAACAAAACATGGGCCAGGGCTTGACACCAGGAATATGAGACCAGCCTGGCCAATGTGGCGAAACCTCATCTCTACAAAAAATAAAAAAACTTAGCCATGAGTGGTGGTGTGCATTGGTAACCCCAGCTATGTGGGAGGCTGAGACAGGAGAATTGATTGAACCCAGGAGGCAGAGGTTGCAGTGAGCCATGATTGTGCCACTGCACTCCAACCTGGGCAACAGAGTGAGACCATGTCTCAAAAAAAATAAATAAAAATAAAAAATAAAGCCGGGCGTGGTGGCTCACGCCTGTAATCCCAGCACTTTGGGAGGCTGAGGTGGGCAGATTACCTGAAGTCAGGAGTTCGAGACCAGCTTGACCAATATGGTGAAACCCCATCTTTATTAAAAAAATAAAAATAAAATAAAATAAATAAAAACAATGTGGATTGGGCATGGTGGCTCACACACTTTGGGAGGCTGAAGCAGGAGGATTGCTTTAATCCAGGAGTCAAGAACAGCCTGGGCAACATAGGGGAGACCCTGTCTCTGAAAAAAAAAAAGAATTGCCAGCGCAGCTGTCCAGCTGTGGTGGCACATGCCTGTCGTCTCAGTTTCTCAGGAGACTGAGACTGGAGGATCACTTGTGCCCAGGAGGTTGAGGCTTTAGTAAGCTGTGATCACACCACTGCACTCCAGTCTGGGTGACAGAGGGAGACCCTATCTCAAAAAAAAAAAAAAATTAAAACTTAAAAACAAAAGAAACAATGTAATTGTTTATGCATAAAATCCTAAATAATACAATTTTTTTTTTTTGAGATGGAGTCTTGCTCTGTTGCCCAGGCTGGAGTGCAATGGCGTGATCTCACTCATGACAACCTCCACCTCCCAAGTTCAAGCAATTCTCCTGCCTCATCCTCCCCAGTAGCTGGGATTACAGGCATGTGTCACCAGGCCCAGCTAATTTTTGTATTTTTAGTAGAGATGGGGTTTCACCGAGTTAGCCAGGATAGTCTCAATCTCCTGACATCATGATCCGCTTGCCTCGGCCTCTCAAAGTCCTGGGATTACAGGCGTGAGCCACTACTCCCGGCCTAGCAATATATTAAAAGGATTATACACTGTGGGACTTATTCCTGGAATGTAAAGACAGCACAGTATATGAAAATCAATTAATATAATTCACCACATTAACAGAATGAAGGAGAAAAATCACACAATCATCTCAACTGATGCAGAAAAAGCATTTGACAAAATTCAACATCCTTGCATGATGAAAACATTTAACAAACTAGGAATAAAAGGAAACTACCTCAATATAATAAAAGACATGGCCTGGCACGCTGGCTCATGCCTGTAATTCCAGCACTTTGGGAGGCTGAGGCAGGCGGATCGCCTGAGGTAAGGAGTTTGAGACCAGCCTGAACAACATAGAGAAACCGTGTCTCTACTAAAAATACAAAATTAGCTGGGCATGGTGGTGCATGCCTGTAATCCCAGATACTTGGGAGGCTGAGGCAGGAGAATCACTTGAACCCAGGAGGCAGAGGTTGTGGTGAGCCAAAATCGCCCCATTGCGCTCTAGCCTGGGCAACAAGAGTGAAACTCCATCTCAAAAATAAAATAAAATAAAAGGCATGTATGAGAAACTCATAGCAAACATCATACTTAGTGGTGAAAGATTGAAGACTATTCCTCTAATATCAGGAACAAGACAAGTGTGCCCACTTTTGCTAGCTCCATTCCACACAATACTAGAAGTTCTAGCCAGAGCAATTAGGCAAGAAAAGGAAATTAAAGGTTGAAAAGGAAGAAGTAAAATTATCTCTTCGTTTTATGATTCTATATGTAGAAAATCCTAAAGATTTAACACAAAAATCTATTAGAATTGATAAATGAATTCAGCAAAGTAGCAGATCACAAGTCAGCAAACAAGAGCCACTTGTAACTCTACATATTAACAATGAGCCATCTGAAAAGAAAATTTCAAAAAAAAAACCCATTTATAATAGCATAAAAATAAAGTACTTAGGAATTAATTTATTCAAGGAATTAAAAGGTATATACCATGAAAACTGTAAAACATTGCTGAAAGAAATTAAAGGAGATGTAAATACATGAAAATGCATTCCAGTGCTCGCTTTGGCAGCACATATACTAAAATTGGAATGATACAGAGAAGATTAGCATGGCCCCTGCGCAAGGATGACACAGAAATTCGTGAAGTGTTCCATATTTAAAAAAAAAAAAGTAAAAAAAAAAAGAAAATGCATTCCATGTTCATGGATTAGAAGACTTAATATTATTAAGATACCAACAGTACCCAAACCGATCCAAAGATCCAGTCCAATCCCTATCAAAATCTCAATCATGTTTTTTTGCAGAAATTGAAAATCCCATCCTAAAATCCATATAAAATCTCAAGGGATCCCAAATAAACAAAACAGTCTTGAAAAAGAACAACTTCCTGATATCACAACTTACTGCAAAGCTACTATAAATCAAAACAATGTAATATTGGCATAGCAGCAGACATATAGACCAAAGCAATAGAATAGAGAGCTCAGAAATAAACACTTGCATATATAGTCAACTGATTTTTGACAAGGGTGCCAAGACTATTTGATGGGGGGAAAGGACAGCCTTTTTTTTTTTGAAATTGAGTTTCACTCTTGTTGCTCAGGCTGGAGTACAATGGGGTGATCGCCACTCACCACAACCCCTGCCTCCCAGATTCAAGCCATTCTCCTGCCTCAGCCTCCCGAGTAGCTGGGATTACATGCATGCACCACCATACCCAGCTAATTTTGTATTTTTGGTAGAGATGGGGTTTTGTCATGTTGGTCAGGCTGGTCTCGAACTCCCGACCTCAGGTGATCTGCCCACCTCAGCCTCTCAAGGTGCTGGGATTACAGGCGTGAGCCACCACACATGGCCTGGGAAAGGTCAATCTTCTAACAAAGGTTGCTGGGAAACTGGATATCTACCTGCAAAAAGATGAATTTGAACCATTATTTAACACCATATAAATATTAACTCAAAATAGATCTAAAACATAAACACAGAGCTAAAACTATGAAGCTCTTAGAAGAAAACATAAGGTAAAATTTTCACAACGTTGAACCTGGCAACGGTTACTTGAATATAACACCAAAGACACAGGCAACAAAAGAAACCAAACGACAAATTGGACTTCAAAAAATTTTTTTAATTTTGTGCATCAAAAGACAATGTCAATAGAGTAAAAAGACAAACCACAGAATGAGAGGAAATATTTGCAAATGATATACCTAGTAAAGATTTATATCCAGAATAAATAGAGAACTCATAAATCTCAACAAAAACAAAAATAGCCTGACTGAAAATGGGCAAAGGGCATGAACAGACATTTCTCTGAGGAAGCTTTACAGATAGCCAATAAACACATGAAAAGATATGCAACATCTCTAATCATTAGGGAAATGCAAATTAAAACCACAATGAGATACTAACCATCTCACACCCACTAGGATAGCTATTATTTTTAAAAAACAGAAAATAACAAGTGTTGTGAAAGATGTGGAGAAAATGGAACCCCTGTGCTTTCTTGTTGGGAATGCAAAATGGCACAGGCCCTGTGGAAAACACTTTGGCAGGTCCTTAAAATAATTTTTTTTTGAGATGGAGTTTTGCTTTTGTCACACAGGCTGGAGTGCAATGGCACAATCTTGGCTCACCGTAACCTCTGCCTCCTGGGTTGAAAGATTCTCCTGCCTCAGTCTCCCAAGCAGCTGGGATTACAAGCACACGCCACTATGCCTGGCTAATTTTTTGTATTTTTAGTAGAGATGGGGTTTCACCATGTGGGCTAGCCTGGTCTTGAACTCCTGTCCTCAAGTGATTTGTCTGCCGCCTCAGCCTCCCAATGTGCTGGGATTACAGGTGAGAGCCACCATGCCCAGCCCTTACAATTTTTTAAATAGAATTACCATACAATCTAACAATTCTACTTCTGTATATATATCCCAAAGTATTGAAAGCAGGATTTCAAAAAGATATTTTCACACATCCACCTTCATAGCAGTACTATTCCCAATAGTCAAGAAATGAAAGCAACCCAAATGTCTCTCAATGGATGAATGGATTTTTTTTTTTTTTTTTTTTTGAGATGGAGGCTCGCTGTGCCACCAGGCTGGAGTGCAGTGGTGTGACCT
Source organism: Cheracebus regulus (assembly GCA_963574635.1). Classification (NCBI taxonomy): domain Eukaryota; kingdom Metazoa; phylum Chordata; class Mammalia; order Primates; family Pitheciidae; genus Cheracebus; species Cheracebus regulus. The sequence continues at coordinate 10,912 of CAUYQU010070895.1, read as the reverse complement.
CGGCTCACCTCACTGCAACCTCCCCCTCCTGGGTTCAAGTGATTCTCCTGCCTCAGCCTCCTGAGTATCTAGGACTACAGGCATGTACCACCATGCCCAGCTAATTTTTATATTTTTAGTAGAGATGGAGTTTCACCATATTGGCCAGTATGGTCTTGATCTCTTGATCTCGTGATCCACTGGCCTCGGCCTCCCAAAGTGCTGGGATTACAGGCATGAGCCACTGTGCCTGGCCGGATGAATGGATTTTTAAAATCATGAGTGGAAGAAAAAAAAATCATGAGTGGATCATGAGGTCAGGGGTTGGAGACCATCCTGACCAACATGGTGAAACCCTGTCTCTACTAAAAATACAAAAATTAGCCAGGTGTGGTGGCACGTGCCTATAATCCCAGCTACTCAGGAGGCTGAGGCAGGAGAATCACTTGAACCCGGGAAGCAGAGGTTGCAGAAAGCTGAGATTATACCTCTGTACTCCAGCCTGGGCAACAGAGCGAGATTCTGTCAAAAAAAAAAAAAAAAAGAAGAAGGTGCATACATGCAATGGAGGGTTATTCAGCTTTAAAAAGGAAGGAACAGGATAGGCAACATAGTGAGATCTTGTCTCTAGAAAAAAAAAAAAATTAATGGGGTATGGAGGTGCACGCCTGTGGGTCCCAGCTACTTAGGAGGCTGAAGTGGGAGGATTGCTTGAGGCCCAGAGGTTGACACCTAGCCTGGGTGTCAGAGTGAGACTCTATCTCTTAAAAAAAATAATAATAAAATAAAGGAAGGAAATTCTGACACAAGCTACAACATGGATGAACTTTGAGGCTATTATGATAAGTGAAATCAGCCAGTCACAAAAAGACAAATCCTGTATAATTCCACGTATATAAAGTATTTACAGTACTCAAATTCATAGAAATAAAGTAGAAGGGTGGTTGCCACAGGATCCAGGGAGGGGAAGATAGGCAGCTGTTTAACTGATATACAGTTTCCGTTTTGCAAGAGAGCAAGTTCTGAATGTGGGTTGCACAACAATGTAAATATACTTACCACTACTGAACTGTACACTTAGAAATGGTTGTGGGCTGGGCACAGTGGCTCATGCCTGTAATCCCAGCACTTTGGGAGGCCGAGGCAGGTGAATCATCTGAGGTCAGGAGTTCCAGACCAGCCTGGCCAACATGGTAAAACCCTGTCTCTACTAAAAATACAAAAATTAGCTGGGCGTGGTAGTAGGCACCTGTAATCTCAGCCACTTGGGAGGCTGAGGCGGGGAGAATTGCTTGAACCCAGGAGGTGGAGGTTACAGTGAGCCGAAATTGCACCACTGCACTCCAGCCTGGGCAACAGAGCAAGACTCTTCTAAAAAAAAAAAAAAAAAAAGGAAAAAAAAGAAATGATTATGAGGGTAAATTTTATTACATGTTTTCTTTTTCTTTTCTTTTGAGACAGGGTCTCTGTCACCCAGGTTGGAGTGCAGTGGGGTGATCACGATTCACTGAAGCCTCAGTCTCCTAGATTCAGGTGATCCTCCCGCCCTGGCCTCCCGCATGCAGCACCATGCCCGGCTAATTTTTTGTATTTTCTGTAGAGATGGGTTTTTGCCATGTTGCCCAGGTTGCTCAAGCAATCTGCCCATCTTGGCCTCCCAAAGTGCTGGGGTATCATAGATGTGAGCCACTGTGCTTGGCTTGCATTGTGTTTTTTACCATTACAAAAACTAAGCTAAAAAAGGAAGTGAGAAAACGAGTTTTTTCTAATTAGGAGGTTTTTTAAGTTGAAGAAAATAAGTTTTCCGATTGAGTGAACGCATAGGGTAACAGAAAATAGATGAATAAAGACCCATGCTTAGTGTCTTAGTCGGCTAGGGCTGCCATAACACAAAGCTACACCTGGATATCTTAAGGAACATAAATTTACCTCTGACAGTTCTGAAGGCTGGAAGTACAGGATTAAGGTGTCAGTAGGTTCAGTTGCTTCTGAGGCCTCTCTCCTTGGCTTGCAGATTGCCACTTTCTCACTGTGTCCTCACATGGCACATGGTTGTTCCTCTATTCCCATGTACTCTTGGGTGTCTCTTCCTTTTCTGTGTGTGTGTGTGTGTGTGAGAGAGAGAGAGAGAGACAAGGTCTGATTCTGTTGCCCAGGCTGGAGTGATGCTGTCTCAGCTCACTGCAACCTCTGCCTTCCAGGCTCAAGCCATTCTTCCATCTCAGCTTTCCAAGTAGCTGGGACTACAAACGCACACCAGTGTGCCTGGCTAATTTTTGTGTTTTTTTGTAGAGACGGGGTTTCACCATGTTGCCCAGGCTGGTCTTGAACTCATGGGCTCAAGTGATCCACCTGCCTCAGCCTCCCAAATTGCTGGGATTACAGGTGTGAGTCATGGCACCCAGCCTCTTCCTCCTCCTCCTCCTCCTCCTCCTCCTCCTCCTCCTTCTTCTTTTTTTGGTTTTGAGAAAGAATCTTGCTCTGTCGCCCAGGCTGGAGTGCAGTGGTGTGATCTCAGCTCACTGCAGCCTCCACCTCCTGGGTTCAAGCGATCCTCCTATTTCAGCCTCCTGAGTAGCTGGGGCTACAGGCGCATGCCACCACGTCCAGCTAATATTTGTGTTTTTAGTAGAGACAGGGTTTCACCATGTTGGGCAGGATGGTCTCGATCTCTTAACCTTGTGATCTGCCTGCCTCAGCCTCCCAAAGTGCTGGAATTACAGGTATGAGCCACTGTGCCTGGCCGCCTTTTCCTCTTCTTATAAGGACACAGGTCCTAGCTGGGTGTGGTGGCTCACGCTTGTAAAAAAAGAAAAGAGGAGGGGGGACACAGGTCCTGTTGGATTAGGGTTCCATCCTTATTACCTCTTTAATTTTAATTTAATTTTATTTTTTTTTGAGACAGAGTCTCACTCTGTCACCCAGGCTGGAGTGCAGTGGCATGATCTTGGCTCACTGCCTCCGCCTCCCAGTTTCAAGCAATTCTCCTTTCTCAGCCTCCTGAGTAGCTGGGACTACAGGCGTGCACCACCATGCCCGGCTAATTTTGTATTTTTAGTAGAGACAGGATTTCACCATGTTGGCCAGGCTGGTCTTTAACTTCTGACCTTGTGATCCACCCACCTCGGCCTCCCAAACTGCTGGGATTACAGGCATGAGCCGTGGGGCCTGGCTCGTTGGCTTCTTTTTCATAGGAATGAAAAAGATTAGGTGTGAATCCCAGCCTTCACTGTAGGTTTATCACAGAGAGCCTGTGGATCCCCTGACAGCTTCAGCATGATCATCAGGTCACAGCCAAGGTCTATGGCTCCATATCTGCCTCATCCCTAGGGTTTGACAGTGTAGTTCTGAGCAGCAGAGTACAACACTGTGCCTGAGTTTGTAGCGGATTCTCACTCCTGGTGACAGCTAGACTACATTATAGACATACTGCTCCTGCTCGTGGCCACAGTCTACAGTAGAGAAGGTACACTTGCTCTGAATTAGGCTGAACCCTGACTAGCAGCTACAGAACAGAAATCAAGACATCCCCTGGGAAGCATCTACCTGGGCTGCTGTCCTTATAGCACCTTGTATCTGGTTGAAAAAACCTGCTAGTTTTCACATCCTCCAACCTAGAGGTGAAACTCTGGGGTCCGGAAGTTTGGCTGGTGGTCAGCCTGCTCCAGGGCAATCCTCAGTGCCAGGTCTTTCTGGATCCTTGGTAGAGGGACCAAGTGGGTGAGGCCAGGCACAGCCTTTGGTAACAGGGTCTGGCATAATTAAGAAACCACAGAGGGCAGCTGAATCTCCAGAGATTAGGAAAATGGCACCAAGGGTCTTTATCTGGGTTTCACAGGGTGCGGCAGGAGGCAGTAAAGGAGCAGTCATCCTGGGTCGTAGGTGATGCCTTGCTGGGCCAGACTATGTGGGAATGGAAGACAACACTCAAACCGTTTCTCCTGGGTTATGGTCTGAAAGGAGCCCAGGGCTCAAAGACATCTCACGCATTAACCTTCGGCTTCTGTTCCTTTTAAGTTGGGCCCAAGAAAAGAGAATTGGACTCAAGTACTCTTCTTGGTATCCCCATTCCAAATCACCACACTTCCTCTGCTTCACTTTCTAATTATGAGGCCCTAGATTACTACACAACTCCGTCAGTGAGAAGTGGGACTGCTCTGAGAGGTGTAGACACCGTGCCCAGTTCCCTGGCACGTGAAGAGGAGAGATGATTGCTCTCCCCGATGCTCAGTTAATGGACATAATCTCTACAAATATTTGCTCTTTTGTTAATATCTTCAGCCTCAAAAGACACTGGCATTTCCGTATCCCTGTCACATTTCACCTCCAGTTCACAAAAGAGGCCACAGAGACCCAGAGTCAAGAGAAATCAGAAAACTGTGATTCTGATACAGAAGCAGCTTTTTATTTCTCTTTTCAGTTTGAAAAACAACATAAGCAAGCTACAGCATTCTCTTGGGGAATTAGAAAGTATAAAGAAGATGAATGGGGAAAGATAATAATACCCTTCATATCTAGTACATAATAAATACAAGTATTTGACAACTGAAAGAAAGATAAATTGGGGAGAAGAAATATGGGCTAAGATCTACTAAGAGAGGGGCAAAGCCGATTCCAGACATATGTCTTTTAGCACTGGGATCAAGTGAACATACATCTGTCCTAAGCTGTTCCCATCATTCTTTGTTGTTGTTGCTGTTGTTGTTGTTTTTGAGATGGAGTCTCTCTCTCTCTCTGTCGCCTAGGCTGGAGTGCAGTGGCACGATCTCAGCTCAATGCAAACTTTGCATACTGGGTTCAAGCGATTCTCCTGCCTTGGCCTCCCGAGTAGCTGAGACTACAGGTGCCCACCACCACACCTGGCTAATTTTTGTATTTTTTTTTAGTAGAGATGAGGTTTCACCATATTGATCAGGCTGGTCTCGAACTCCTTACCTTGTGATCCGCCTGCCTCAGCCTCCCAAAGTGCTGGGATTACAGGCGTGAGCCACTGCACCCAGCCTGTTCAACATTTCTAACTACCTACTACGCTGAGTCTCTTTACACAGGCCTATCAGACACATTTGAGAAAGTAAAAGTAAAAAAGTAAATCAGCCTGAAAATATTTCTTTATCAAGTCCAGTAAAATGAGTTTCAGAATTTTTGTGGCATGCATGAAAAAGTACATCTGATCTATATATAGGCATTGTGAAGTTCTTTTTAATTTTTAAAATTCTTTAGAGTTTATTAAAAATTTGAAGCAGAAAATGAAAAATAAAAATTTTTAGGCTGAGTGTGTGGTGGTTCATGCCTGTAATCATGGCACGTTGAGAGGCCGAGGCAGGTGGATCACCTGAGGTCAGAAGTTCGAGACCAGCCTGATCAACATGGTGAAACCCCTTCTCTACTAAAAATACAAAAATCAGCTGGGGGTGGTGATGCATGTCTGTAATCCCAGTTACTTAGGAGGCTGAGGTAGGAGAATTGCTTGAACCTGGAAAGTGGAGGTTGTAGTGAGCCGAGATTGTGCCACCTCACTCCAGCCTGGGTGACAAAATAAGTTCTTTTTTCTTTTTTCTTTTTTTTTTTTTTTTTAACACAATTTCATTAAGTTCCATACTTTAAGGACTAAAATATATAAAAACTATTTCTGCTGTATCTATATACCAACAAATTATACTTTCCTTCCAATTATTTTTTAAAAGGAGTAGCAATTTCCACTATTTCCACCATTATTTATATAATTTTTGAGATGGGCTCTTGCTCTGTTGCCCAGGCTGGAGTGCAGTGGTGCGATCTCAGCTCACTATAGCGTCTGTCTCTGGGGTTCAAGCAATTCTCCCACCTCAGCCTCCTGAGCAGCTGGGATTACAAGGGCATACCACCACGCCCAGCTAATTTTTTGCATTTTTAGTAGAGATGAGATTTCACCATATTGGCCAGGCTGGTCTCAAACTCCTGACCTCAGGTGATCCACCTGCTTCAGCCTCCCAAAGTGCTGGGATGACAGGTGTGAGCCACTGTGTCCAGCTGCAATTTCCTTTTAAATAGTTACAAAGAACTATAAAACTCTTATTTAACTCTAGAAAAAATGAAATTCTTTCATCATACAAATTAAGATACACAGTATAGTTACAAATCTACATGCAATTGTGTTAATATTAACATATATACAATACTACTACCTTAATCAGGCTTTTCATTTGGGCATCACAAAGATGAGCTTTCTGATGTTCTATAAACAATATGTTTACACAAAAGTCAGAAGTTTAGCTAAAATTCAGCCTACATGGTAATAAATGACTATGGAATGGAAATCAAATAAAGTTCTTAAATAGGATGAAAAATTCCCAATGTCTCTTAAGCAGCAAGAGCACCTTCCCAATTTAGTTTCAAGATGAGCACCATCCTCTATTTATCCTTGTATTTCCAGGGTCCAGTGTTTCAATGTAAGATCCATATCCAGCTGCTTGTGTGGACCCTGCTGCATGGGATAAAAGGCTGTGCAGCTGTTGGCAATGTCCTGCAACCATTCATAAAACCTTTATCAGTACCTGGAACTGCTTCCTTTGATCCTATGTCAAATGAGCCTCCAACACAGTTTTCTGCCAGATCTGTATCTTCTGTTCTCTTTGACCCAGTGCTTTCTGATATACAGATGGAAGACCCCCAGGAATCTCTGTTGTGTCCTCTTCCATTTCAAAGAGAATGATAAATACATAGAATTCCGAAGGTGGTAAAAGCCGAAAGACACTTGTGTTGCTGTTCTCTCTGCACACAACCATTGGATTATCCCAATAGTTAGGCACTGTAGCAAGGCCAGTCCTGGCCATATGGTCCTCTAGCATTGGGCAATGGGTATGAAAAGGGGCAAAGTTACTATCTGGTTCCCAGAGAGAATAAGTGGGCATGTAAGTGTCAGAATGTGAAAGATGCAACCTGTTGTAGAAGAGATGGACAAACGATGGCAAACAGCAATGACTTGAATGTTGTCACAACTGTGGAGGTAAAGCATATTTGCTACAGGGCCCAAAACGAAGGTGCTATTCTTGCACTTCTTAATTGTCACAGATAATAAGGGAGAAAGCAGATATAGGAAAGATTCATTGCAATGATGAATCTTTACATGTGTCCCCACCAGAGTAGCTGAGCTCTTAACCAATGTCTGCTTGTAAACCTGGCTCATCACCACCATGCAGTACATCCTAGGGGCCACACAAGAACGACAAATAATCTGGGCTGGGTGCAGTGGTGCACACCTGCAATCTCAGCACTTTGGGAGGCTGAGGCGGGTGGATCACCTGAGGTTGGGAGTTTGAGAGCAGCCTGACCAACCAGGAGAAACCCTGTCTCTACTAAAAATACAAAATCATCTGGGTATGGTGGTGCATGCCTGTAATCATAGCTACTCAGGAGGCTGAGGCAAAAGAATCGCTTGAACCCGGGAGGTGGAGGTTGCGGTGAGCCAAGATCACACCATTGCACTCTAGCCTGGGTAATAAGAGCTAAACTCTGTCTCAATAGATAAATAAATAAATACAAAAATTAGTTGGGTGTGGTGGTGCATGCCTGTAGTCCCAGTTACTTGGGAGGCTGAGGCAGGAGAATCACTTGAGCCTGGGAAGTGGAGGTTGCAGTGAGCAGAGATCGTGTCACTGCACTCCAGCCTGGGAGACAGAGTTGGACTCCATCTCAAAAAAAAAAAAAAAAAAAAAAAGAATTACAAGCAATCTTAGCTCTTTTGGTCATCCCTTCAACTTGATGAGCCCAAGCCAATTTCTTTCCAGACTTAAGGCAAGCTGATGTACCAAATGGATTTCCAGTCAGACAAGGACCTCAACCGGGGTTCCAGCTTGTAGAAAGAGAAAGTCTTAGAGATCTTTGAGAAGCCACTATCTGCAGAGGTTGCCATAGTGCAAGTTCATGAAGTGGACAGATCTTCCTGGCCTCTACTTATTGTACCTTCAATAAGGAAGCTGAGTGCTGTAACAGCTTCTTGAGACACTAGACTACTATGGGTTATACTATGGGTTGAATGAAATGATGCAGTGAGTTGTTCTGGATCTAAAAGCTGCTCAGGGAGATCAGACAGAGGATCATAGATAAAAGCTTGGTGACTGTAATCATTCCAGTTCTTATTATGACAATTCGATTTTTCAGTCAGGTCAAGAGACTGAGATCTGTTTCTGGGACTAGGGCACTCTTCTTCAAAGATGTCCTTGGTAGAGACCTTGTTCAATTGTTGAGTGTATAAGAAGAGAAGAAACTGCAACATGTCCATTGAAAGCTGATTTTTCTGCTTTTCAACTTCCTCCTCAGCCATGCAGTTCGACAGAACCTCAAACCATTCCAGGCACTCCTCAGATGTCTTCACTGAAAGACTATCAGATATTTCAAAGTAAAGCCACAGTCCTTGACCAACTGCAGCTTCCCACAAGCGATATGCCTCCATGTAGACCAGTAAAGGAGTGGGGAAGCTCTTTCTGTGGCCTGGATTCACACATAGGTGGATATCTTCCTGAAATAGTGAAGACTAAACTTGGATGGAGCAGGGGACCTGCAAGGCACACACTATAAAGGGTTCTGCTTTCACCCAGAGGAGAAACCTATGTCATCTCTAAGGACATCTCAGTGAAAACATGTCTTTTCATACCTGCTAAGGCAGGCACCGCTCAGCTGCACTTCTCCAAGCGAGCGCCACTGTGCCCTGCGTCCCCTCACTGGCCTGCCCCTTGCCCTGGCATTGTGAACTTTTAAAAATGATTAACGAGATTTCATTTATTTATTTAGAGATGGAGTCTCCCTCTGCTGCCCAGGCTGGAGTGCAGTGGCTCGATCTTGGCTGACTGCAGCCTCCAGCTCCTGAGTTCACGCAATTCTTCTGCCTCAGCCTCCTGAGTAGCTGGGACTACAGGTGCCATCATGTCTGGATAATTTTTTTATTTTTAGTAGAGACAGGGTTTCATCATCTTGGCCAGGCTAGTTGCGAACTCCTGACCTTGTGATCCACCCACCTCGGCCTCCCAAAGTGCTGGGATTACAGATGTGAGTCACCATGCCCAGCAATTTTTATTTATTTATTTATTTTCGAGACAGGATCTTGCTCTGTCGCCCAGGCTGGAGTGCATGACACAATCTCGGGTCACTGCAACCTCTGCCTCCTGGGTTCAAGCAATTCTCCTGCCTCAGCCTCCCGAGTAGCTGGGTCTACAGGCATGTGCCACCACACCCAGCTAATTTTTGTATTTTTTAGTAGAGAGGGGGTTTCACCATGTTGGCCAGGATAGTTTCGATCTCTTGACCTTGTGATCCACCTGCCTCAGCCTCCCAAAGTGCTGGGATTACAGGCATGAGCCACCATGCCCAGCCACAGTGGAGTATCTTAAGCTCAACCAAGTGGTGACTCCAATTGCAGCTACTGTATCAGATGTGGTTTCATTGAGCAAATTAACACATCTCCTGGTGCCTGATATGCAGTCACTGACTTGGCAAATGCCTTTTTCTCCATTCCTGTCCATAAGGACCACCAGAAGCAATTTGCCTTCAGCTGGCAAGGCCAGCAACATACCTTTACTGTCCTATCTTAGGAGTATATCAACTCTCCAGCTTTGTGTCATCTTATTCAGAAAGACCTTGATTGCTTTTCGCTTCTGCAAGATATCACACTGGTCCATTATGTTGATGACGTTATGCTGATTGGATCCAGTGAGCAAGAAGTAGAAAACACACTGGACTTATTGGTGAGACACTTGTGTGCTGGAGGATGGGAAATAAATTTGACTAAAATTCAGGGGATATTCTCTCTAATGTGAAGGATAAGTTGCTGCATTTGACCCCTCCTACAACGAAGAAAGAGCCACAACACCTAGTGGGCTTACTTGGATTTTGGAGGCAACATATTCCTCATTTGGGTTTGTTACGCGGGCCCATTTATCAAGTGGCCTGAAAAGCTGCCGTTTTGAGTGCGGTCCAGAACAGGAGAAGGCTCTGCAACAGGTCCAGGCTGCTGTGCAGGCTGCTCTGCTGCTTGGGCCGTATGACCTGGCAGATCCAATGGTGCTTGAGCTGTCAGTGGCAGGTAGAGATCCTGTTTGGAGCCTTTGGCAGGCTCCCATAGGTGAATCACAGTGGAGGCCTCTTGGATTTTGGAGCAAGGCCTTGTCATCTTCTGGAGATAACTATTCTCCTTTTAAGAGACAGCTCTTGGCCCGTTACTGGGCTTTGATGAAAACTGAACATTTAACTATAGGTCATCAAGTCACCATGAGACCAGAACTGCCTATTATGAACTGGGTGCTTTCTGATCCATCTAGCCATAAAGTGGGTCTTGCATAGCAGCATTCTGTCATCGAATGGAAGTGGTATATATGTGATTGGGCTCGAGCAGGTCCCGAAGGCACAAGTAAGTTACATGAGGAAGTAGCTTAAATGCCTATGGTCTCCATTCCCGCCACCCTGCCTTTTCTTCCCCAGCCTGCACTGATGGCTTCACAGGGAGTGCCCTATGATCAGTTGACAGAGGAAGAGAAGACTAGGGCCTGGTTCACAGGTGGTTCTGCACGATATGCAGCCGCCACCTGAAAGTGGACAGCTGCAGCACTACAGCCCCTTTCTAGGACGTCCCTGAAGGACAGCAGTGAAGGGAAAACTTCCCAGTGGGCAAAACATTAGCAGTGCATTTGGTTGTGCACTATGCATAGAAGGAGAAATGGCTAGATGTGTGATTCATGGGCTGTAGCCAATAGTTTGGCTGGATGGTCAGGGACTTGGAAGAGGCATGACTGGAAAATTGGTGACAAAGAAATTTGGGAGGGAGAGATCCAAGATGGCCGATTAGCAACAGCTCAGGAATGTAGCTCCCAGTGAAAGCGCAGAGAACGAGTGGACGCCGCACTTTCCGACGAATTTTTGTTGCCCACTGACCGGGAGATTCCCGGCAGAGGAGCCACACGGG
>CAUYQU010070892.1:0-22362 GCA_963574635.1 Cheracebus regulus | reverse complement strand
GGGTTGGTTCCCAACCAAATTTACATTTGCTATTGTAAACAATGCCACAATAAACATACGTGTGTATGTGTCTTTATAATAGAACGATTTATAATCCTTTGGATATATACCCAGTAATGGGATTGCTGGGTCAAATGGAATGTCTGTTTCCAGGTCCTTGAGGAATCACCACACTGTCTTCCACAATGGTCGAACTAATTTACACTGCCACAAACAGTGTAAAAGTGTTCCTGTTTCTCCACATCCTCTCCAGCATCTGTTGTCTCCAGATTTTTTAATGATCGCCATTCTAACTGGTATGAGATGGTATCTCAATGTAGTTTTGATTTGCATTTCTCTAATGACCAGTGATGATGAGCAATTTTTCATATGTTTTTGGGCACATAAATGTCTTCTTTTGAAAAGTGTCTGTTCATATCCTTCGCCCACTTTTTGATTAGGTTGTTTTTTTCTTGTAAATTTGTTTAAGTTCTTTGTAGATTCTGGATATTAGCCCTTTGTTGGATGAGTAGCTTGCAAAAATGTTTTCCCATTCTGTTGGTTGCCAGTTCACCCTAATGATTGTTTCTTTACAAAGAAACAAGCGAAATCCTTTCATTGAAAAGTCTTTGACATCCTATTTTGGGGGATAAAAAAAATTGTAAGATCCTTTGTTTCTTCTTCTTGTCCTGTTAATTGATAATAGCTCTTTACATGACATACTGAACTGTAAGCCTGTTTTAACTGTCATAATTTTAGGGTTTTTTTCAGAGCCAAGGGTCATTTGTATATTATTTCTTGTCTGTTGATGAAAGTTGCTTTAGAAAATGATGTTTCAGGCCAGGCATATTGGCTCATGACTGTAATCCCAGCAGTTTGGGAGGCTGAGGCAGGTGGATCGCCTGAGTTCGGGAGTTCGAGACCAGCCTGACCAACATGGAGAAAAACCATCTCTACTAAAAATACAAAAAAGCATCATGGAGGCACAAATGTGGAAGAAGTTACTTCTACCAAAAAACGAAGTCATCTCTTACGACTGAACAAAAAAGGGAAGTGTTTTGAAAGTAGAGCTAGACTTACTGATGTCCTAGATGTGACAGATCAAGGAAAGAGATGAATAATAGATGATTTTGTTTTTTGACTAGAGCAGCCTCATGGATTATGGTGTCATTATTATTACATGCCTGTAGTCCCAGCTACTCAGGAGGCTGAGGCAGGAGAATCACTTGAACCTGGGAGACGGAGGTTGCAGTGAGCCGAGATGGCTCCACCGCACTCCAACCTAGGCAACAAGAGCAAAACTCCATCTCAAACAACAAACAAAAACAAACAAAAAGAAAATGATGCTTCAAATATCTGTAACTACTCAATAGCATTCATTCATTCATTTATTCAGTAGATACTCATTTGTTTACCTACTTATGTAAGACCCAAGGCATGCAAAGGAGAAAATGAATGGTTCACACAGCTCACACTCTAGTGAGGAGAGAGCTCCTAAACACCTGAGTACTGCAATACTGCTGTGCTAAAGCATCATGGAGGCACAAATGTGGAAGAAGTCATTTCTGCCATGAGGACTGAGCATACAGAGGGCTTTAGAGAATATGAAAGAGTCAACATTTATTGACCTCCTATTGATTGCTGAGATTACGGTACGGAACAAAATGCTCTTGTTCCGTTGAAGTCCTGTAATCAGAATTTTGAATCTAAAGGGAAAACACAGACAATAAACATTAATTTCAGATAGTGATGAATATTACAACACTGTCCGATAAGAGACCCCTAAAAATCTTCATAAACAATGTGGAGATTGTTTAAAGTACTAAACAATGGCTTTAGTTAAGGGATTAACATAATTTTCTTTTATTTTTTTAATTATTCTGGCAGCTCTGTGGAAAACTGATTATGAGAACCAAGATTGCACACAGGAGCCTGGGCAGAAAATACAAAAATTAGCAGGGCGCCATAGTGTGCACCTGTGGTCCCACCAGGTAATCGGGAGGGTGAGGTGGGAGGATCATTTGAGCCCAGGAAGCAGAGTTTGCAGTCAGCCGAGATTGCACCACTGCACTCCTGCCTGGGCAACTGATCAAGATCCTGTATTTTTAAAAAAAAATGCACACAGGGAGACAGACCAATTCAAAAAGCAACCATGCTGGTACATGTAAGAAATAATAGTGTGGGTGGGACTCAGATGCAAATTGTAGAGATGAACAATGAGGCAAGTGTTTTGAAAGCAGAGCTAGACTTACTGATGTACTGTATGTCACAGATGAAGGAAGGGGCTGAATAATAAGATGGCTTCATTCTTTGACTAGAGAGGCCTCATGGATTATGGTGTCACTTACTGAAATCAAGACTAGGGGAAGAGCAGGTGCTAGAGAGAGAAAAATCACATGTTGTATTCTGGACTGGTTAGATGTAAGGTGAGTGTTAGCCATCCAAGCAGAAATGGCAAGTAAGCAGGTAGACATAGGAGTCTGGAGCTCTGGGTGAGATTTTGGCCTGAGATAGAAACCTGAGAATCATCAAGATTTAGATGGTATTTAAAGCCATCAGGTTACATAAGATTGCCTTGGAGAAGACTTTGTAGTGAACAGAATTTGTGTAGAGGACAAAAGGTCAGGGAAGGAGAGTGAGAAGGAGAGACCTGTAAGATAGGGAGACAGTCAAGGTGATATGTTAATTATGGACGCCAGGAGAGAAAGGTGCTTGTAAAGGAGAGAGAAGTTCAACCAATCAAATGATCCTTAAAGATCAAATAAGGCAGCCGGGTGTGGTGACTCACGCCTATAATCCCAGCACTTTGGGAGGATGAGGCCGGTGGATCACCTGAGATCAGGGGTTCAAGACCAGCCTGGACAACATGGTGAAACCCCATCTCTACTAAAAATACAAAAATTAGCTGGGCGTGGTGGCAGGTACCTGTAATCCCAGCTACTTGGGAGACTGAGGCAGGAGAATTGCTTGAACCCGGGAGGCGGAGGTTGCAGTGAGCCGAGACCGTATCCTTGCACTACAGCCTAGGCAATAAGCGAGAAATTTCATCACAAAAAAAAAAAAAAAAAGATCAGATAAGACCAGGCACCTGACTCACCTGTAATCCCAGCACTTTGGGAAGTCAAGGTGGGAGGATTGCTTGAAGCCAGGAGTCTGAGACCAGCTAGGCAACAAAGTAAGACCCCTGTCTCTACAAAAAAGAAATATATGTATTTATTAGCCAGGTGTGGTTGGCTCATAGTCTCAGCTACTCAGGAGTCTGAGGTAGGAAGATCACTTAAAGCCCAGGAGTTTGAGGCTGCAGTGAGCTCCGATGCTACCGCTCTACTCCAGCCTGGGTGACAGAGACCCTATCTTTAAAAAAAAAGATGGAATAAGATGATGACTGAGAAAGACAATTTCATTTGACATCATGGAGGTTATTGAAAAGAACAACTTCAGTGGATGGGAGTAAAGACAGTTGCAAATGGATTGATGAATAACTGGGGAATTTGCATTTCCAGCACTTGGAAGATTACTTTCAGTGACCTTCCCAATGAAAACAACCCAAATTCTGGACTATTATGAAAATCTTTGTAATTCGCATTGCTAAACTGCCCTGATCTTACCAATGAAAGTCAAAAACAAAATGAAAGCAAATATCATTGGTAATAAACAAGCACCAGCACCAGCCTCTGCTGTGAGAGTTCTGCAGAACGCTAGAGACAGCACAGCATGTGGGGGGCAAGAGGCTGAGTCTAAGCCCCAGGCAATGAGAGAATCTAATAGGAGACTTCTGGGTAAAGCTGGGACTCCAAAGGGGTATGCTTCCAGTGTGAAGGTGAGGGAGGAAGAAAGAAGTCATGCAGAACAGGACATCAAAGAAACTTTATTGCTTCCAATAGCGATGGTTGGCAGGAGTATGGTGGAATCTCCCCTGAGAATTTGTAACCATAACTGCCTTCATGCACATTGTTTGTTCCAAATAGACACTGTTCTCTGTGTGTTTGAACCTAAAGCCAAGAATATAACTCAGAGTCCTGAATTACCGTAATTTCATGCAACTGGCAGAAGCAAATGCAGTTTCTTTGGAGGAATGCAATTTCAGTTCAGGTGTCAAGGAATTCCCACAGAGAAATGTGCAAGGTAAATGAAAAGTTCACAGTCAAAACTGGCAAAACACACAAAAGAGAACAAGACATTGTGAGTGAGAGCCCATTCTCCAAAGACTTCCATATTTTAAAATCAATAAAGAATACAAAATAACTTAATATATTTAAAGAAATAAAAGGAGGTATCAGGGGTATAACTAAGGAACAAGAAACTATGAAAAATGGCAGGGCAGATTTGGGAAAAAGAAGACCTAATTGAATTTCTAGGTATGAATAATTTAATTAGAAACAACAGAAAAAACAACTGATGAGGATTAGTAAAATTAAAAAGTGATGATTTTTTTTTAATGTTCAGAATTCTTTAGTGTTTTGCTTCTAACAAATAAAATGAAGCAGAAGTGAAGCTTTGGAGATAAGGTCATAGAAGGCATGTGGCTTCCTACAGCTTCTTGCTGTTTCTTTTGGATCCCTTTCTGGGGAAGCCAGCTGTCATGTCATGAGGGCACTCCAGCAGCCGTGTGGAGAGGCCAGGTGACAAGGAGCTGAGGCCTCAGAGCGAGCCAAGGTCTTGGAAGCAGCTACTCTAGCCCTGGTAATGCCCTCACACGACCACAGCCTAGCTGATGGCTTCTTGTGCAGCCCTAAGCCAGAACCACCAACCAAGCCGCTCCTGGACTCCTGACCTTCAGAAACTGTGAAATGATCAATGTTTGCTGCATTATGCTGAGTAATTTGTTATGCCATAATAAATAACAAAAGATTAATTTGAAGATGTTACCCCAAATGCAGCACAGAGAGACAAAGAAATAGACAATGTGAAATGACATTAAATGAGCATTCCTGAAAGAGTAATGGGAAAAAGATACATTTCAAGTGCTAATAGCTAAGAATTTTCTAGAATTGTTGAAAGACATTAATTGTCAAGTCCATGGAGCCCAGCAAATGCTAAGATGACTAATTTTTAAAGTGCATTTGGACACCTTATAGGAAAATGGAAGAATATCAGAAGGGAAAAAAGCAGCCAGAACGGAGACAGATCAATCACAAAGGAACAGTCGTTACCCCCAAGGCTGATTTCTCTACAGCAACAGTGAAAGTGAGAAGTCAGGAATGTATCTTAGTTTATTGAAAGAAAAGCAACTGTAAACCAGGAATTATAAGCCAGCAAAACTACCTTTCAAGAAAGGGCTCAAATGATCTGGGTAGCCGAGATCACTGTGGCCACCTACCCCAAGTCCCTCATATCTACCTCTTACTGTTTTTCAACAGGAAGAATACAACCATACTCATCATGAACCTTTAGCATGACAAGACAAACACCACAAACTTCAAATTACCTAAAGCTGCAACATAAACACTGTCTTTCGGCAGAGATTTCTGTTGAGACTCCACTGCCAAACTTTGCAGAGAGCCAGAGAGTCTAGAAAAACTGCACTTAAGAGAGAAAAGGGGCCCCGAGTGGTGGCTCACACCCATAATCCCAGCACTTTGGGAGGCTGAGGCAGGCAGATCACTTAAGGTCTGGAGTTTGAGAACAGCTTTGCTAACATAGTGAAACCTGATCTCTACTAAAAATACAAAAATTACCCTGGCAGGGTGGGGCACACCTGTAGTCCCAGCTACTTGGGAGGCTGAGGTGGAAGAATTGTTTGAATCCGGGAGGCGGAGGTTGCAGTGAGCTGAAATTGCACCACTGCACTTCACCCTGGGCGACAGAGCAAGACTCCGTCTCAAAAAAAAAAAAAAAAGAAGAGAGAAAAGGGGATTGAGCTAAAATCAGAGTTCAACTCAAATTGTGAAAATATTAGAAAAGAGTCCTGTCAGATTAGAGGTCACAGGCACTTAAGAGTGCATGCAAGATTTGAGGAGGCACTCATCTGGGGCAAAGAGAGCGAAAAAATGGGTAGCAGGAGAGTAGGAGTGCCCGGTGGAAACTGAGCAGTAAAGGGGAAGAGTATCACGAGGGGAAATCACAGAATCTTGCAAAAGAAAGAAGCCCGGCTGGGCATGGTGGCTCATGCCTGTAATCCAAGCACTTTGGAGGCCAAGGCAGGTGGATCACCTGAGGTCGGGAGTTCATGATCAGCCTGACCAACATGGTGAAACCCCGTCTTTAAAAAAAAAAAGAAAACCAAAAAGTCAAAGGACAGCCAAACCCTTCCCTTGATTCCCTTCCAGAAGCCACCCATTGAAGAAATACACTTTACTACACCATCAGAAGAGGATGCCCAAACTCACCACCAGCCCTCCTCAGGAAATGCATACATGTAAACAGTCTTCACTTATATAAACCTACAGCAAGAAAAAACCCAGAAAAGCAAAAGATTGCATCTGTGGCCGGGCGCAGTGGCTCATGCCTGTAATCCCAGCACTTTGGCAGGTCGAGGCGGGTGGATCACCTGAGATTGGGGTTTGAGACCAGCCTGACCAACATGGAGAAACCCGTCTCTACTAAAAATACAAAAAATTAGCTGGGCGTGGTGGTGCACACTTGTAATCTCAGCTACTTGGGAGGCTGAGGCAGGAGAACTGCTTGAACCCGGGAGGCGGAGGTTGCAGTGAGCCAAGATTGTGCCATTGCACTCCAGCCTGGGCAACAAGAACAAAACTGTCTCAAACACACACACACACACCCCATACCACAACTTGTGAAAAGAGTGCTTGGAGGGAAATTTATAGCTGTAAACAAAATTGAAAAAAAAAAAGTTTTAAAATCAATAAGCTAAACTTTTACCAAAAAAAAAAAAAAGCACACTAAACTCCAAGGAAGGAGAAGGAAGAAAATGAAAAAAGTTACAGCACTTAATACCAGGAAATTAATATTAATACAGTACTACCATGCAATCCATGGATCCCTATCAAATTGTAAACTGTTTGAGCCCATGTGTATATTCTATTCCTCAACAACTTATCCACTTGCTTTTTTTTAACCCACCTCCTTCTATGACTTTTACCTGAATAAATGTAAGCAAAGTATTACTATGACAGCTGCTAAATAGTTGATTTTGCTAATTCTATCATTCCTTATAGTTTGTTTTTTTTTTCTTAGAGTATCCCCAGGCTGGTGTGCAGTGGCTCAACCTCAGTTCATTGCAACCTCTGCCTCCCAGGGTTACGCAGTCCTTCCACCTGAGCCTCCCGATAACTGGGACCACAGGTGTGCACCCCACACTGGCTGAGTTTTTAGGTTTTTTTTGTTTTTTTTTTTTTGTAGAGACGAGGTCTTGCTGTGTTGCCCAGCCTGGTCTTGAACTCCTGGGCTCAAGCAATCCTCCTCCCTCAGCCTCCCAAAGTGCTGGGCTTACAAACATGAGCCACCATGCCCAGCCTGTTTACTTTCTGTTATATCTTATGCTGTATCTTATAATTAATGTTAAAATAATCTGTAATTTGGTGAAACTGTTTTCCACAGAATAAGCCTACTTATTTTTAAAATGCTATTTTTCTTTTTAGAGACAGGGTCTCACTTTGTCACTCAGGCTTAAGTACAGCAGTGCAACCGTGGCACACTGCAGCCTCAACCTCACAGACTCAAGTGATCCTCCCTGCTCAGCCTCCTGAGTAGCTGGAACCACAGGCATGCACTACCATGCCCAGCTAATTTTGTTTTTAATTTTTTTGTAGAGACATAGCCCAGCTGTATGGTGTCCAGGCTTGTCTTGAACTTTTGGGCTTAAATAATCCACCTCAGCCTCCCAAAGTGCTGGGATTACAGGCCTGAGCCATTGTGCTATTTGAACTTAAACATATTAATGTATTTTGTGGGTTGGGCATTGTGGCTCACACCTGTAATCCCAGCACTTTGGAAGGCCAAGGTGCGTGGATTGCTTGAGGTTAGTAGTTTCAGACCAGTCTGGCCAACATGGTGAAACCCCTGTCTCTACTAAAAATATAAAAATTAGCTAGGCATGGTGGCACGTAGTCCCAGCTACCCTGGAGGCTGAGGCAGGAGAATTACTTGAACCCAGGAGGCGGAGGTTGCAGTGAGCCAAAATCGTGCCACTGCACTGCAGCCTGGTGACACAGTGAGACTTCGCCTCAAAAAAAAATTAATGAATTATATTAGTGCCATTCATCATGTCAGTGCCCAAACCAACCATCTCTCTCCCCATCTAATAGTTTTGTGGGGCCTCCCAAGGTCCTTCAACCAGACAGTTTACCAACTCAGCTCTCCTTCCTGTTGGCGATACTGGGGTTGTCTTGGCTTCTGTCATGAGCTAATGGTCATGAGGCTCTGTCTGGGTCCTCTCGTCTCCCTAGGCTTGCTGCCTGCAGTAAGTCATAATCCTAGGAAGAGTTAACCACGGGCTTAAAAAGTGGGTGACGTGAGTTTAAAAGTGGGTGGTATGTGTTGGGCATGGGGACAGTAAGTGGACACTCTTCCAGGCTTTGAGTGACTCTGGCGCCAGTTTCTGGAAATTGGAAGTCCAGAGTCTGACTGTGGGAGCAGGTAGCCCAGGTGGAGGGGAGGAGATGCTTATGGGAGATGAGGGGAGCCGGTAACCAAGAGGCTTCGGTGTCGGACATATGTTGACACACACTTTGAGGTTGCTGAGGAAGCCGCAGGAGCCAGGTTGCAGAGGCAAACTGGAGCAGGTGCTGAGGTCTTTAGAGCATGAAGGAGGCGGGGTGGGGGAAGGAGTGGTGAAGAGACGCTGCTGCAACGGGAAGTGGGGGAGACTGCTATAGATGGATGCTGCACGCCTCACAGGAGCAGGGCACGTGGCCCCAGCCCAAAACCCAGCGGATGCTCAGTTCACTTATGACATTGAAATTGTCAACATCAGAGTGACTCACAGGTTACAGTCGAACCATTAGACAACAGAGATGCAGTTAAAATTCCTTTTTCTACTCGAGAGAGCCTTTTCTCCTCTTCCCCATTGGCTTATCGGCATGGATTCATTTATAGATTAACGTCTTTCTTTCCGAACGGGTGAGATAAAGATAGGAAATTGTGCCAGGTAGAAGGCAGTGCAATGGTTTGGTCTGGGATGTAAGCGCTAGGCCTGGAGAGCGTTCTGAACGAGACTAGGCAAAAGGTGGCAGGCCCCAAAACTGAGTTCATCTGTTAGGTTGGTACGAAAGCAATTGCAGATTTTGACATTACTTTTAATGCCGTTAAACTTTGACTTTGCTTTTAATGTCAAAACCGCAATGACTTTTGTACCAACCTGATACTTCACAGTTTTAGATCAGATCACTCTTCTTCACTGGTTAAAAACAAACTCTGAGACAGGAATCCTGCCTTCAGTTCCCCCTTTGTTCGTCTCTTCAGCAGTACTAATTCCCAAATTCCCAGGCTCCAGATGTTGTCTTCTTCCTCTTCCATCCTGGTTTTCCTCACTCTCCCTGGCCATGTCCAAAAGAAAAGAAATTCTCGACGCAGGAACAATGTAAATGTGTCTATGGAGGGGGCAATTCATTCTCTTGCAAAGAGTCTCAGGATTGAAAAAATGCTTAGAAATCATCCAACCTGGGGACTGGCAGACTTTTCTGTAAAAGGCAAATGGGACACATGTCAGGCTCTCTAATTGTGACAGTCGTCATGGGTGTGACTGGGGCTGGGGTCTGTGTGGTTGCAGGTGGTAAAAGTATTTTCCAAGACAGTCCTGGGTGAAGAAAGGCAGATATATGAGAGAAAGGATGAGAGTGAGTTGCAGGAGTGCAAGGGGCAGCCCAGCAGAGAAGGGCTGTCTGCGAAGATGCAGAGCCTGGAGGGCGATTGTACAAGGTCATGCCTGAGGGGGTTACGTGCAAGTAAGCTTGGGCTATACACTCGGAATATGTTGGGGTGATTTTTGACTGCCAAGCTTTGCCAGGTGCCTGAGGGAAACACTTTGCTGATCTTAGCCTTCTTGCAACCCACATACCTTTACTTCTGGAGTTGCAAGATAGTGGCTGTGGTTTTTCACACAGAAGAGTTGCAAACAGGGTTAGGGCCCTGGATTAGGTCCCTGTTGGGCTAGCCTGGCTCCTTCCTAGTTCCTGTTAACGTACCGATTTGTTAGGGCCCCACAGCAGTCTCTGTCACAACCCCTTATCTCTGCTGTTATAGCATAAAAGTAGTCATGGACAATACAGAAACAAATGCGTAAGGCTGTGTGCCAATAAAACTTTATTTACAAAAGCAGACTGTGGGCCAGATTGGGTCCAAGGGCTGTGGTTTGCTGAACCCTGATCCAAACCAACAGATAAAACGGAGGCCCCATCAGCTTGAAGGAAAACCAGGACTAGAAATCCACTTCCAGTGAGCCTCAGAGAAGAGCTCCTTCTACTAGGACAGAGATCCTCAAATTATACTTTGCATCAACATCACTTGGAGGCTAGAGAGGTGAGGGGCAATGATGAGAAAACAGATTCCTAAGGGGTTTTTGATTCAGTAGGTCTGTGGTAGGATCCAGGAATCTGAATTTTAAAAGCATACATGATTCTGCCCTGTATGGCCCAGGGATCATGCTTTAAACAACGTTTCCCCACGTTATAGATTCTTTTATTTGAGACAGGATTTTGCTCTGTCGCCCAGGCTGGGGTGCAATGGCACAGTCATAGCTCACTGCAGCATTGACCTCCCTGGCTTCAGTGATCCTCCCACCTCAGCCTCCCAAGTAGCTGGGACACAGGCGCATGCCACCACGCCTGGCTGTTTTTTCTTTTTTGTTTAAGAGACAGGGTCTTGCCATGTTGCCCAAGCTGATCTCAAATTCCTGGGCTCAAGTGATCCTCCCACTTCCGCCTCCTAAAGTGCTGGGATTAAAGTCATGAGCCCCTGTGCCCAGTCCCCGCCCCTATCAGATTTTTTAGTCCCCTGGGCAACAAGTAAACCCTCTGTATCCCAGACAAGCAGGTGATGACGAGATGTCTCTAAAGCCTCTCTGGATTTATCCTCCCTCTTTGCCCCAGCAGCCCTTTCTCTTTAGTAGCTGGCCTCAGCCTCGGGAGCAGGTGGGGAGTGTGCAGACACACCTGCCTGCAAGCCCAGGGGGTTGTCCCCTCTAGGAAGCTTTCCTAATGAGCACTGCCTGTTGATGGACTGGAGGGGCGGAGCTCATTACTAGCTTTTGGCCCAGAGCCTTGTCTTGTAGGATTGCAAATGAAGGAATGCCTGTGGCTCCCACGTTCTCCTCAGTGGAAAGATCTCAAAGCAACAGTGTAGTTCACACGTCTCACTGAAAAGGGTCAGATCAGCTGGAAGGAAGCTTGTGGAAGTTGTTAGGCTCAGAATTTTCACACTTGGTCTGCTCCATTCTTCCTCCAGCCATTGCTCCCACCTTGATCCCTTGAATGGGAACATTGTTTGCTCTAAGTCATCTAAAACAAAGCCTCTGTTCTTTTGTACAGTACCTGCCCCCCAGCCCCCAGATGCTTAGGAAATATAACGCCGAAGAAAATAACGTGAGGTTAAGAACAGCATGTGAGCAGCCCTTATTCCTGTAAAGGGGCGGACCTAATCCAGCCTCTTCGTTCCTTACGTCAGTCCTGCTTCAAACCCCTCGCGGGACCTTCTGCCTGTGGCTTTTCTCTCGGCAAGAACGCTAGAATGAGAGCTCTAGAGCCAAGCCTAGATATTTGGAGTTAAAAGTTAAGTTGGAATTTATAGATGTCAGTTCCAAAATGCCCTCCTGGGTCATCCCCCAGCTGACACCCGAGGAAAGGGCAGAGATCAGATTTAGACACGAGGTTGACGGGTTCGTGCAGTAACCACCTTTAATCACAAGATCACACTATGCACGCGGGGCGTGGTGGCTCACGCCTGTAATCCCAGCACTTTGGGAGGCCGAGCAGGGTGGATCACCTGAGGTCAGGAGTTTGAGATCAGCCTGGCCAACATGGTGGAACCCCATCTCTCCAAAAAAAAAAAAAAAAAAAACCACAGAAGGGTGTGGGAAAAAAAAAAAAGAAACCCCATTTCTACTAAAAATACAAAAAACACTTGGGTGTGGTGGCGGGCGCCTGTAAACCCAGCTATGGGGAGGCTGAGGCAGGAGAGTTGGCTTGAACTCGGGAGGCGGAGGTTGGAGTGAGTCGAGATCGTGCCACTGCACTTCAGCCTGGGCAACAGAGCGAGACTCTGTCTGGGGCGGGGGCGGGGGGGCGGGGGGGGGGGGTGGAAAGTCAGGCCTGTAGTCCCAGCACTTTGGAAAGCTGAGGCAGGTGGATCACCTGACATCAGGAGTTCCAGACCAGCCTGGCCAACAGGGCTGGAGTGCAGGGGCACCATCTCAGCTCACCGAAACCTCCGCCTCCCGGGTTCAAGCGATTCTCCTGCCTCAGCCTCCCGAGTAGCTGGGACTACAGATGCCCGCCACCACAACCAGCTAATTTTTGTATTTTTAGTAGAGACGGGGTTTCACCATGTTGGCCAGGCTGGACTCGAAGTCCTGACCTCAAGTGATCTGCCTGCCTTGGCCTCCCAAAGTGCTGGGATTACAGGAGTGAGCCACTGTGCCTGGCCTCCTCAATGCATTTTCCACTTATGATATTTTGAATGTATGACGCATTTATGGGGATATAACCCATATATAACCTCATGGAGGAGCATCTGTATTTGAATCCTCCTTTGTACAAATGAGAAACAGGGGACTTGAGAGCCAAGATAACACGGCCTGACAGACGGAAGGGCTGTCACCCATTGGAATGGTGCACCTCAGTGACTTCTGAGACCATGGTGCTCCCTTTCTTGTGGGGAGCCAGCTTTGATAAGGAGAGAGAGGTGGGGAGCGCACAGGGAGGCACTGAGGGAGCCTATCCTCCGGGATGAGCCCAGGGTTAGCCTTGCAGGGGTTGCAAGCACAAGGAAATGGCGGGAGGTGCGGAGGGGGAAGAGGCTGGTGGCCTGCCCTGCTGCTCACTCGCTTTCCTTCTGACTCCGTCTGTCCATCTGTCCATCTTCCTGCCTCTCTGCCTCTTTCCCTCGGCTTCCACTTCCCTGTAGCCCTGTTTAGACCAGGAGTTGTTAACCTGGGGCCCCTGGATCCCTGGAGTATAGAAACATGTCATCTATTTTATGGGAAACATGGCAGTGAACATTGGAGTACATGTGCTTTTTTGCAGAACAATTTATTTTCATTGAGATACACACCCAGTAATGGGATTGCTGGGTCAAATGCTAGCTCTAAGTTCTTTGAGAAATCTCCAAACCGCTTTTCACAGTGGCTGAACTAATTCACATTCCCAACAACTGTGTGCAAGAGCGCCCTT
Source organism: Cheracebus regulus (assembly GCA_963574635.1). Classification (NCBI taxonomy): domain Eukaryota; kingdom Metazoa; phylum Chordata; class Mammalia; order Primates; family Pitheciidae; genus Cheracebus; species Cheracebus regulus. The sequence goes on along the minus strand of CAUYQU010070892.1, from coordinate 9,094 downwards.
TTCACCACAGACTGGCTGGCTTCTGTTTTTTCACTTTTTTTTTTAATTGGAAGTTTAATAGGGGAAAGAAGCCGAGTGCGGTGACTCACACCTGTAATCCCATCATTTTGGGAGGCCGAGGTGGGTGGGTCACGAGGTCAGGAGTTCAAGACCAGCCTGGCCAAGATGGTGAAACCCGTCTCTACTGAAAACACAAACATTAACCGGGCACGGTGGCATGTCTCTGTAATCCCAGCTACTCCGGAGGCCGAGGCAGGAGAATCGCTTGAACCTGGGAGGCGGAGGTTACAGTGAGCAGAGATCATGCCTGTACTCCAGCCTGGGTGACAGAGCAAGACTCTGTCCCAAAAAATAAAATAGGCAAAAGAAAAAGAAGAGCTCTGTCTTCTGCAGAGAGGTGGGTCCCAGAGAAATGGGTTGTTGCCTTCACTTTTTGATCATAGCCATTCTGACTGGGTGCGATGGTATCTCATTTGCGGTTTCGATGTGCGTGACGTTGAGCATTTTTTCATGTTTATTGGCTGCTTGTATGTCTTCAGAAGTGTCTGTTCATGTCTGTTGCCCACTTTTTAATGGGGTTATTTCCTTGTTGAATTGTTTAAGTTCCTTGTAGATTCTGGATGTTAGACCTTTGTCAAATATATAACTTCAAATATTTTCTCTTATTCTATAGGGTGTTCACTCCGGTTTTGGTGTTGGTTTGTTTGTTTGTTTTGAGACAGAATCTCACTCTGTCCCCCAAGCTGAAGTGCAGTGGTGTGATCTTGGCTCACTGCAACCTCTGCCTCCTGGGTTCAAGCAAATTTCCTGCCTCAGTCTTCCAAGTAGCTGGGACTACAGGCACGTGCCACCACACCCAACTAATTTTTATATTATTAGTAGAGATGGGGTTTCACCATGCTGGCCAGGCTGGTCTCGCACTCCTGACCTCAGGTGATCAATCTGTTGATAGTTTGGTTTGCTGTACAGAATCTCTTTAGTTTAATAGATCCCACTTCTCAATGTTTGTTTTTGTTGCAATTGCTTTTGAGGACTTAATAATAAATTCTTTCCTAAGGTGTATGTCCAGAATGATGTTCCCCAGGTTTTCTTCTGGGATTCTTATAGGTTGAGGTCTTACATTTAAATATTTAATCCATCTTGAGTTAATTTTTATATCTGGTGAAAGGTAGGGGTCCATTCTTCTGCATACGGCTAGCTAACTATCCCAGCACCATTTATTGAATAGGAGTTCCTTTCCCCATTGCTTATTTTTGTTGAATTTGTTGAAGATCAGATGGCTATAGGTGTGCAGCTTTGTTTCTGGGTTCTCTGTTCTGTTCCATTCATCTATGTGTCTTTTTTTTTGTACCAGTACCATGCTGTTTTGGTTATGGTAGCTTTGTTGTATAGTTTGAGGTTGGGTAATGTGATACCTCTGGTTTTGTTCTTTTTGCTTTGGATTGCTTTGGGGTTTGGGCCCTTTTTTGATTTCATATGAAATTGTAGGACAGTTCTGTATAGTTCTGTGAAAAATGACATTGGTAGTTTCATGGGAATAGCATTGCATCTATAGGGCGCTTTTGGCAGCATGGCCCTTTTAAGGATATTGATTCTTCCAATCCATGAGCATGGAATGGTTTTCCATTTGTTTGTGTAACCTCTGATTTCTTTCAGCTGTGTTTTGTAGTTCTCCTTGCAGAGATCTTTCACCTCCTTAGTTATATGTATTCCTAGGTATTTTGTTTTGTGTGGGTGGGTAAATGGGATTGCATTATTGCTTTGTCTCTCAGCATGAACCTTATTGGTGTATAGAAATGCTACTGGCTTTTGTATATTGATTTTTTTTTTTTTTTTGAGACAGAGTGTTACTGTGTCACCCACTGGGCTGGAGTGCAGCGGCATGATCTCGACTCACGGCAACCTCTGCCTCCCAGGCTAAAACGATTCTCCTGCCTCGCTGGGATTACAGGTGTGTGTCACCACGCCTGGCTAGTTGTACATTGATTTTGTATCCTGAAACTTTACTGAAGTCGTTTTTCAGTTCCAGAAGGCTTTTGGCGGAGTCTTTACGGTTGTCTAGGTATGGAATCATATGATCAGTGAAGGGAGAGTTTTGACTTCCTATTTGGATGCCTTTTAGTCCTTTCTCTTGCCTAATTGCTCTGGCTAGGACTTCCTATGTCCCTAATTTTAAAATCCACTTAGCTGGATTTATTTTCTTAAAATAATTTTTATATGAGAATAGTCGCAGGGTGCTTTTGACTTGCCTGTGACAATTCATGTTGCTCCCCAGGAACCCAGGGAATGGGAAGTTCCCGAGGTTGGCCTACTTAGGCATCTGGAGCGTAATGGCTCCCCCTAGCGTCACTGTTTCAGATTGCATATTGCTCGGTGCGGAAGGTGACTAATTCCAGTCCGCGGACAGGATTGACTTTCAGCAGGCTGTGGGGCTGCCAGGACCGGTGGCTGCAGAGGCAGGGGCAAAAAGGAAGAGCTGCTACTGTGCTCCTGAGCAATGCGAGACATTTCATGATTTGCCTCAACAGTTACAGAGAGCGCCCCTTTGACCTTCAAGGGTACGGACCGCACTCCCACTTTGTGGCATTCTGATGTCTTGGCATATAAAGCTTCCTGTAGGCTTTATTATTTTTCAGTGTTGAAATATAGCTATTTTTATTGGCACAATGCTGTCATTGTAGTATGCACTTTGGGAGGCTGAGGCGGGCAGATCACGAGGTCAGGAGTTCGAGACTAGCCTGGCAAACATGGTAAAACCCCATCTCTACTAAAAATACAAAAATTAGCTGGGTGTGGTGGCGCACTCTTGTGATCCCAGCTACTTGGGAGGTTGAGGCAGGAGAATCATTTGAACCTGGGAGGCAGAGGTTGCAGTGAGCTGAGATCACATCACTGTACTCCAGCCTGGGTGACAGAGTGAGACTCTATCCAAAAAAAAAAAAAAAAAATCTGGGCTGGGCACAGTGGCTCATGCTTGTAATCCCAGCACTTTGGGAGGCCAAAGTGGGAGGATCACTTAGAGCCCGGAGTTTGAGACCAGCCTGGACAATTATAGCAAGACCCCCATCTCTACAAAAAAAAAAAATTTAGCTGGGCATGGTAGCATATGCCTGTAATCCCAGTGACTCAGGAGGCTGAGGCCAGAGGATCACTTGAGCCCAGGAGTTTAGGCTGCAGTGAGCTATGATCACACCACATCACTCCAGCCTGGGCAACAGAGCAAGACCCTGTCTCAAAAAAAAAAAAGTGAAATCTTTACATCTTGAGATATATTTAGAGAGTTAAACACTAGCTTGATTTTCAAGTGGAGTAAACATGCGCTCATCTAGGAAGTGTTCTCAGATGCCTAGGTAAGGAACAAAGACAGAAAGAAAAATAACCGATGAGAATCTCTGGCAACAATCAGTCTTAGTTTTCAAAGACATTAGAACCAACACAATAGGAACATGACAGTGTTGAAGTTGAAACAGGTAACTCTGTATTAGAACCTCCAGCTGTCCTTACCAGAAGTAAAGATGATAAAAACCAGACAAAACCTCTAAGAGTCAATAAAATGATTGATTGCAGTTCCCAGAAGCAAAGCACGAAGGAGTTCCCCTAAAAAGACTTGTTTCAACGTTATAAAGCAAGACCGAAAACACATGTAATTTGAAACGGACTCAGAGAAAAAAGTCAAAGCTGTTAAGTCTGAGGATGCCGCCTGCGTAACGCAGCATGTCTGGAGCTGAGGTTCTTCCGCCCAGCAGACGGCTGTGTTTGCATTGCCGCTGTGTTTGGAACGGTACGAGGAGAAGGTACAGTAATGAAGCACAGAGCAGGCAAAGCCGTGCCCACCACACCCAGGGGGCACGGTCCCCAGTGAAGCAGTTTCCCTATTGCACCTTTAGGGACTGGCAAAAGTTGCCTTGACCTTCAGGGGTGAAGTGATAACCCAAACTGGAGTGCCTCTTTGTCTAAGGACAATTTTTCTTTTTTTCTTTTTAGATGCAGTCTCACTCTGTCGCCCAGGCTGGAGCGAAATGGCCCGATCACAGCTCACTGCAACCTCCGCCTCCCAGGTTCAAGCAATTCTCCTGCCTGAGCCTCCAGAGTAGCTGGGATTGCAGGTGCCCGTCACCACTCCTGGCTACTTTTTTGTATTTTTAGTAGAGACGCGGTTTCTCCATGTTGGCCAGGCTGGTCTCAAGCTCCTGATCTCAGGTGATCCTCCCACCTCGGCCTCCCAGAGTGTTGGATTACAGGCACGAGCCACCGCCCCCGGCCAATTTTTATGTCATAGGTAGGTGTTCCAGTAATACCACGATGTCCACTTCGTTCCCTCCCTTCGCTCTCTCTGCTTTCTTCCACTCTGAGTCCCATCCATCGCTGCCTCCGTTTGCCCTGACCCTCACATCTTCCTCGCTTCCAGCCAACCCTCTCGGTCCCACATAGCTCTCTTCACACCCTCATGTTTCCATCCAGTCTATTTCAGCCCTTCAGTTCCAGGAGAGAGCTCCTTAGAAAATCCGTTAGCCAAGAGCGCTTCCTTCTGCCTGGAGCGGCCGCCCCCTCCTCACGAAGCTTTTTCCTTTTTCCTCTGCGCTTCTCTCTTGTTTGAATATGAAGCCGACGTAGCGTTTTTCTTCTCGGTCACTTTGCAAGTCGGGGACCTTGGGCCGGCGACACCCCACCTGGGAGTCGGTTGGCCACACTGGCGTGCCCCAGCTCGCCTGTGTCATAGCTTAGAGCTGCATTCACTGGTTCCCAAGCTCTCAAACCGCCCCCCAAAAATGAGGATGCGCTGGACATTGAAGGGTGAGGAGGGTGAAGAATTTTATTAAGCCACCGAACGGTTCTCAGCGGAGGGGACACTGCAGGGTGGAGGGCGGGGGGTTGGGTAGTTCCCCTATCTGATGGTGGCAAAGTCCCCCTGTGTGGCTGGGTCCGGGCCTTTTGTGGACTCATAATGGGGAGCGCATGCTGACTTGTTTCTGAGTATGCCAAAAAGGTTAAAGCAAAGACACCACTCAAAGGTGGGCATGACAGCGTGGGAACCCAATTAGGAAAGGGCGGGTATATGTGAAATAGGTGCGCGGTGGGATCAATCAGGAGAAAGCGTGCCAAGCGGGAAGACAGGCTCCCAATCCCGTCCGAGGATTTCACCTGGAGCTTGGTGTTCAGGCTTTCAACTATCTGCAGCTTGAAGGTGGGGTTTCACGGAGGACACACCCCTATCTGCCCAGGCATTTGGCTGCCTCTTGTCACTGAGTAGCTGGGATTTGGGCTTTTTGGTCGGACAGTGCTGGTATAACCTTGTTCTCCAGATAAGATTAGCGAGAATGTCCGTCGCATGCCCAGGAATTTGCACTCGTTTCTGTGACTCCCTGAGTGTGAGCCCTGCTCCTGCCATGAGCTAGCTGATGGGTCTCACCCAGGCCTTTTATTAACCCATAGGCTCACAGAAAGGAGGAAAGAGTAGACGGGCCAGGCGCAGTGGCTCACACCTGTAACCCCAGCCCTTTGGGAGGCTGAAGCAGGTGCATCAACTGAAGTCAGGAGTTCGAGAGCAGCCTGGCCAACATGATAAAACCCTGTCTCTGCTAATAATGCAAAAGGTAGCTGGGTGCGGTGGTGCACATCTGCAATCCCAGCTCCTCTGGAGGCTGAGGCAGAAGAATCACTTGAACCTGGGAGGTGGAGGTTGCAGTGAGCTGAGATCGCACCATTGCATTCCAGCCTGGGCAACAAGAGCAAAACTGTCGCAAAAAAAATAAAAGTTATAATGCTTCAAGGCAAACAGCTCAAAACAGACATCAGTGATGTCTGTGTTTGAGAGTCCCTCGGGCAGCCGGTGACTCCTGGTCATTTTGGCCCTTATTCCTCTGTTCTCGTGACATCTCCCAGCTCTTCTCATACCTCCCTTTCTCATCTCTCCTCCTCCCACAGTTTCTCAGTTCTCCCCAAGAGCTACACATGTATTTGTCTCTATTTCACAGAGCTGTTCCACATTCTAGCCACTGGTTTTCAAAGTGTGTCATAATCCGTTAGCAGGAAGTAGAATAAGCTTAGTGGACCAAAACAAGTGTTTTGTTTTTTTTTTGAGACGAAATCTTGTTCTATCACCTAGGCTGGAGTGCAGTGGTGTGATCTCGGCTCACTGCAACTTCCTCCTTCTGGGTTCAAGTCGTTCTTCTTCCTCAGCCTCCTGAGTAGCTGGGACTACAGGTGCGTGCCACCACACCCAGATAATTTGTGTATTTTTAGTAGAGATGGCATTTTGCCATGTTGGACAGGCTGGTCTCAAACTTCTGACTTCAGGTGATCTGCCCACCGTGGCCTCGCAAAATGCTGGGATTGCATGTGTGAGCCACTACCATGCCTGGCCTAAGATTTTCTTTTTTTTTCTTTTTTTTTAAATTGAGATGGAGTCTCACTCTGTTACCCAGGTTGGAGTGCAGTGGCATGATCTGAGCTCACTGAAACTTCTGCTGCCCGGATTCAAGAGATTCTTGTGCCTCAGCTTCCCAAGTAGCTGGGACTACAGGTGCCTGCCACCATGCCCAGCTAATTTTTTTTTTTTTTTTTTTTTTTTAGTAGAGACGGGTTTTCGCCATGTTTGCCAGGCTGGTCTCAAACTCCTGACCTCAGATGATCTGCCAGCCTCGGACTCCCAAAGTGCTGGGATTACAGATGTGAGCCCCTGTGCCTGGCCCAGATTTTCTTTTAATTGAAATAGAATGGAATGGAAAATATCCATGTGGGAATGACGGGGTATAGGTATTGTTGCTGGACGCAGTGGCTCATGCCTATAATGTCAGCACTTTGGGGGGCCCAGGTAGGTGGATTGCTTGAGCCCAGGAGTTTGAGACCAGCCTGGGAAACATGGCAAAATCCCATCTCTCCAAAAAATACAAAAATTATCTGGGCATGGTGGCACACACCTGTGGTCCCAGCTACTTGGGGAACTATGGGGGAAGAATTTGGGCCCAGGGAGGTGGAGACTAGAGTGAGCTATGACCACGCCACTACCTTCCAGCCTGGGTGACAGAGTGAGACACTGCCTCAAAAAAACAAAAGGTATTGTTTTGTGGAATATGTTTGATTTTTGTTTATTGGGGTTTTGGGTTTTTAGAGACGGCCTTACTCTGTTGCCCAGCCTGGAGGGCAGTGGCAAAATCATAGCTCTCTGTATCCTGAAATTCCTGGGTGATTCTCCTGAGTAGCTGGGACTACAGGCACATGCCACCATGACTGGCTAATTTTTTATTTTTCATATTTTGTAGAGATGGAGTCTCACTGTGTCATCCAGGCTGGTCTCTAATGGCTGGCCTCAACTGATCCTCCTACCTTGGCTTCCCAAAGTGCTGGGATTGCCGGCATGAGCCACCATGCCTGGCCAGTTTTGATTTTACTACACAAATAAGTGTTATTAAGGGCTGTGATTTTTTTTTCCCTAAGTCTGTAAAACACCATCTGGTCCCCATGGGTGAACTTAGCTGCAAGTCCACTTTTTTTCTCGCATTAATAAACTTTTATTTCATTCAAATCAGAGCAATTATCTTCCATATTTAAGTATCATCCCTGCCTAATAATTCAAAGGAAAAAAAATCCAAAATGATCAGTAAAGAAAAAATGTAAGAATTAGCAGATCCTTTTAATTTGTTTTAAACATTTTTAAGTTTTAAAAAGTGCTTAAAGTTTGTAATTCCTAGCAGAAAAACATTATCTGAATGAATGCCCTAATGGCAAACCACTGTAAAAAGCTTCAGCTGTGGCCAGGCGTGGTGGCTCACGCCTGTAATCCCAGCAATTTGGGAGGCTGAGGTGGGTGAATCACTTGGGGTCAGGAGTTCGAGACCATCTTGGCCAACATGGCCAAAACCCGTCTCTACTAAAAAATACAGAAATTAGCTGGGTGTGGTGGCATGTGCCTGCATTCCCAGCTACTCGGGAGGCTGAAGCATAATCGCTTGAACCCCAGGAGGCAGAGGTTGCAGTGAGCTGAGACTGTGGCACTACTCTCCAGCCTGGGTGACAGAGCTAGACTCCATCTCAAACCAAACCAAAACAAAAACAATGATTTTTTTTAAACTGTATCCAAAATGCTCTTACATCAAAGCAGCCGCATCAAGCGGTCACAAATCTAGTAGAATACGGCGTTCCAGAGACCATCAGCTGGAACCAAGCTGGCTCTGCCCAGATGGTGGAAGTGTCTCTTAATTGCCGGCCAAGCAGCCGGAAATAAACGTACCAACTCCTCTTGTTTAAGGGGCGTGGAACGGGGGAGTGGGATTCAAGTGACAGAAACAACCGTGGCTGCACACCTGCTGTTTACCAGGCTTCGTGTCTCATTTAGCCTCAAAACAACCCTGTGTGTTATTATCACCCTAATCTTGAAGATCTGAGAATTGATAATTAGGGTAAGTGACCAGATTTTTTATATTCTTACTGGGGATTTTTTTGTTTTCTGTCTGAAAGACTTTCTTTTTCTTTTAATTGTATTTGGGCTCTGGCGTACCTATGCATGTCCTGCATCCTGCAGGATTGTTGCATAGCTACATACATGCAGTGGTGGTTTGCTGTCTTGTCCCCCCTCCCCCCTCACCTACATCAGGCATTTCTCCCGGTGTTATCCCTCCCCATCCTCCCCATCCCCCCGCTGTCCCTCCCCTCCCCTCCCCTCCACTCCCCTCCACTCCACTCCCCAGCCTAACCCAGTGAGTGTTGCTCTCTTCCCTGTGCTCAGGTGTTCTCATTATTCTTCACCTGCCTATGAGTGAAAACATGCGATGTTTGGTTTTCTGTTTCTGTGTCAGTTTGCTGAGAATGATGGTTTCTAGATTCATCCATGTCTCTACAAAGGATAGGAACTCATCATTTTTTATGGCTGCATAGTGTTCCATGGTGTATATGAGCCACATTTTCTTTGTCCATTCTATCATTGATGGGCATTTGGGTTGGTTCTAAGTCTTTGCTATTGTAAACAGTGCCACAGTGAACATACATGTGCATGTGTCTTTATAATAGAACGATTTGTAATCCTTTGGGTATATACCCAATAATGGGATTGCTGGGTCAAATGGAATTTCTATTTCTAGATCCTCGAGGAATTGCC